>JAATLQ010036613.1:0-40777 GCA_013421005.1 Heliconius erato x Heliconius himera | reverse complement strand
TAAAACAAAGCAATTGGTGAAATTTTCAAGTAAATCGGTTCAGTAGTTTCAGAGAAAAATGCGGACAACAATATGTCGACAGACAGACAGACAGACAGACAGACAGACAGACAAGAAATTCAAAAAAAATCTTTTTGCTTTCTATTAGTCTTTTTAAGTATCCCTCTATCCATTTCAGTCAAAATTACTAAATGTACAGACAAAATATTTTTACTGTCTTATTATATATAGAGATTATTATGGATTTTCGATACAAATTTTGTACAAGCAAAACTACGCATAGACCAACAGATTTAAAGGCGAAATAATAAGAAAAACAATAGTGCTATGTAGACTATAAAAATATCTATAATAAATTTTACAAAACGCTTGTAGAAACACGAATCTGGCAAGTATTCCGTTCCAAATTTCACATAAACTTGGCATTCACAGCCATGTAGGTACTTGTATGTCATTTGGCTATTCCCCGAACATTTCCAAGCGCCACAACTGAGAACGAAATATGCGTGACCTAATTATTTCGCGGCTTAATTAACGTGAACCTGTCCCGCCTAGATTGGAGGCTTTGTACACACCTGTGGAAATATATGTATGTAACGAGGCCGTACGCTGTATAGTCCTGAATTTACTAAATATTTTATGGAGATTTCATTTTAGAATACGAGATACGTGATTATCGGTATTGACTATCGATAAAGTGAATAACGAAATATTAATATAATAAATACAGAAAAAAAAACTCTCTCATATTGAATATTGCAACCAGACGGGACTCCTATAATTTATACAAATGTACCTTATTTTTGCTTACTTCATTGCATTAAATGGTATTCTTTGCAATGAAGTAAGAATAAAAATTTTAACGTAGCGGGACTCAAACCCGCGCCTCCTGGAAACCGACCAGGTTTGCAGTTGTTTGCATTTGCAAACCTGGTCGGTTTCCAGGAGGCGCGGTTTCGGGGCAATTTTTATACGTTTCCTAAATAAATATTTTTCTTTCCTAAGTGTGGAATAACACTTTAAAAAATGTTAAAAGTACATTCTAATTGCGCCATGATAACGTGTAAAATAGGAAAGTAACCACTCTATATAATTGAAATCTTCTTTAGCTACTCCTAACTATCTGTGGCGTGACTTAACGTGACAGAGGATACGTGACATTATTATCAGCCACCCTAATTAGTCTTACGTACGCACAGAATTGTGGAATACTTAAATGTTAAATTTAATCCGTGTTCTTCAGTTAAGATGTGTAAATTTTGATAAAAGGGAATAAACTGATATGAATGAAGCTTTTAATATATACATATATATTATAAGTTAACGGGAAATACAACTCATAAAAGTTCTTAACTTGCAGACATATGCAGGCACTTTATATGAATTCAACTACAAATATAATTACATACTTATATTGATTTTTTAAGGGTTCCGTACTTTTGAAGGAAAAAAGGAATCCTTATAAGATCACTTTGTTGTCCGTCTGGCTATCTGTCTGTCAGTCAATACCCTTTATCTCTGGAACGCTTAGAGATATCGAGTTAAAATTAAAACCCATACTCCCATATACTCCCATGATCCCATACGGTCCCATGATTTCCTAAAGAAAAAGTATTTCTACATTTACTTAAAAAAAGATATGGCCATTTATAGCGCAAAAAACGCATATTTCGACACTATAAAGGGAATCTAAATGAAAAGGGTATTTCCAGTTTACCTAGAATTAAGAATTTTGGCAGCTAACATTTACAGGTAGTAAGTACTACTTCAGGAAAAATCCATACATTTGTGGTTAAATCCTAAAAAGTAATTGCCTTAAAAGGGGACAAAATTTAGTATTAAAGCCAGCCAGTATTAGATGAAAGGGATCTGGCTAAGCAAAGCTTGTATCTTAGATAAAGCTCGAGACTTGACTTGACGATTTTTTGTACGGAACATTCAGTATGCGAGTCAGTCTGGTTCTATTCTATAAAATACCAATAAATTTTCTAATTTCGTGCCGTGTAGGTCCGTGGGAGGTATTCTCTAGATTTATAAATAAACGATGCATTAGCTTGATTTTTTCTATGCTCCAAGGGATATAGACGTTAATATTTAATACTAATTTCAGGTTGATACTGCCACTTGATCTCAAGATAAATAGTCTTGACAGATGGACAACGGACTGATCCTGTAAGGTTCCGTTTTTTCCTTCTATTTGAAATAGAAGACTAAAAAATTTATTGATCTTACAACTTCCAGATCACAAAAATATTATATTATATAAAGAAAAATGTATATCCTATACTATCTATTATGTTGGTACAAACACCTCGTACATAGTAACCACAAGATGGCATGTATTATTACGAATGACATATTACGTGACCCAATTATCTCGCGGTTTAATTAGCGTTGTCCCGCATTCGTACTCGCACAAATTGCTAGTTTAAGTCCTAACCAAGGCTTATTTGTCCTTTTTACATACGTAAATAGCCTACTTATTTGTAACTTGATTTTGTAACATTAATTTAAAATTAAAAATCAGCTTCAAGCTGTATGCCGCACACCGGTAGACAGAGGGGACCTAGTGTTAGGACACTCCGATCCCCGCTTTCTGCCGAATTCTGGAGGCATTGCGTGTTGTGTGGCAGAACTCGAGTGGGTATCGAACCCACAACCAGTCGGTTTTACAGTCACATTTTATGCCCCTGCGACTGGCTTCAACTTTTCCTTTGTTTAAATTAACTGTAATATTGTTATTTTTTTATCCATTGCATATGAAAACGCTGTCCCACTTCCGTACACTTATTTATTTTTTTAAAGTCGATTTAATAAGCCTATTGTCATCAGATACAATACATTATAATCCTGTATCTTTAATGTTAAATACAACAAAGATTGAGATCCCAGGGCCCCCAGACCTATGTCATTATAACAAAGCTGAAATTTTGAAGATTAATATTCTAACATATAGTTAAGATGGTAAGCGTACTAACTTGAAAGAGACGCTTTCAAAGGTAACGCCAACTAAATGTTGTACACGCTCACCTACGTTAAAGTAGAAACGCTCGTATTATAATATGTTGTTAAGAATAATATAAAAAATGTATATTTATTATTACCAGATCCTTTGCTCCTGCTAGACGTAATAAACGTTGTTTAAAATAAGGGCAAAATACCTAATACTAAGCAAGCTTTAATTTTACATATATTTTTTACGGTCTATTTAAGATGACTTATAAGCACCCAGACCAATCTGAAGAATGAGGCCGAGGTTTACTAGACTAGACAGAATAGACAGAGTGTTAGTAAGTTATAACTTTATTTGGAGCTACCTTTGAAAGGACTTTCAATTTTTTTGTGAGTACTCATACTGTCTTAATTAGATATTAGACTAATAGTCCTTAAAATTTCATTTTGCTTAAATGACGTGGGTTTGGCAGCCCTGGGATCTTAGACTGTATAGAATTATAAAAGTATAACATAAATAACTTTAATAATCTTTCTGAGGGTGACACTTACCTATGGCTCACTAAAACATTATCTAACCACTAAATCACCAGACCAAATTGCTATGTAAAATGCTACCGACACCTAAACCAGACTAAAAATGTTCAAAATAAAAAGTAAAATTTACTCTTTTGAAAAACACGACTGCGTAAAAAATAGTTATACCTCTTTACATACACGTTCATTTAAAAAATGAGCACATTTTTCTCGCATATTTATTGTAGCCTGGCATTTCCCTGCGGTTTTCATACCAACACTAGACATTCGCATTTTCTGCTCCAATTTTTTTCCTATTCTACTCGCAGCGGAAGGATTTACGCGTGTCACATTATTTTTCATATCACGTTTGTATAAAAATTAATAATAAATGAGTAAAACCCAACCAATTCTTTTTATTTTTAAGAATCTTGTTCATTTTTATCGCAATTGAATTAAAAAATGTGATTTATTCATTCAATTAATTGAGGCCAGTCGGAGGGGCAGGGCCTAATGACAGACTGACTGACTGACTGATTGTTCTAAACTAAACTGTCCTACCCTGCTGTATTAGGGTTACAGCGTGACGCTAAGTAAAATTGATTGCTAACAGTGTCATTTAATCAAAAGAACCATAATTCTAAATTATACGTAAAGTTATTAGCCCCATGTATAATTGTGCTAAAAAGAATAATATATATTCAAGCATTTCATAAAATGCATAATTACTAATATGAAACTAGACCATTAGGTCTAGTTTCAAGATATTATCAACCAACTGAAATGACTCTTTCAACAAATTGTCGATCTTACTTGATCAAATCGTAAAAAATTATATTATTAGTGACAGAGGCACTAGAAGTGATTTCTTGAATTGCAACATGGCGGCCATTAATATTATAGAAATACTTTTATAATTTATAACTAAATGAGGAAGAAGTTATTCTTTTATTCTAAATAAAATTGTGTGCTAATAAGAATATAGTGCTATTCATTAAAAATTTAATCAATTGAAAATTCCTCTTAATATTCTTACATTTTTTATTCATTGACTTTTTTTACATTTTGCTATTTGGATTATTGTATTAGCTCCACTAAATTAAGATCAATTATATATAAAAAATATTACAAAAGGAATTAATAAGAAGATAAAAAACGAACATAAAAAAATCACATTAATGTCAAATTTAAATATTTTTTGTCGTAAAATTGTACTTTGAATACCTGGAATAGTAGCCATCTAGGTCAGCTATTCGTTGACATCATTTATCTTAGACTGGCCCGAGGCTACTCTGCTATTTTATCTCTAAACAATAGAAATTTCGAACGGTATAATAAATTTCGTAGATATCTATCAAACTCTGTTTGGCTGGTTTGATGAAATAATCATTATAATTAATTATGTGACTCAGCAAGTGATCATGTAAAACAAAGCGTACATATGCACCGAGTAGACTCAGTTTTTATTTGCCAGATCGCACATAATAATTGTGTGTTCTAATTCAAAAGATTAGATAAGATAAGACATTTGATTGTTGGGAAAATTAAAATATTTCCTTCTAAGTGTAGCTTTTGTACTAAATTGCGACATATAAAAGAGTAGTCATTATCTGGGTGAAAACATTTTTTTCTTACTTTCCAAAGAAAATCGATTAATTTTGATCTAATAGACAAAAAAGGGCTTGTATACTTTTTAAAATACTACATTTTACTTCTTGGGGTCGCTATCGTTATAGGTAAAAATTGAAAACGATAAAAGTGATCATATAATTAAACATTTCTTTTTTAAATATTTAAAAAAAATCGCTAAAAAACATTATTTTTATAAAAAATAATCAAGTAACTGAATGTTATATTCACACAGTAATTTTCTTGGTGTCAAAAGACTTGCCGATTGTCTTTAACCAATAGTAGAACAAATTGTGTTTGTTCTTCGCCAGTCGTATGTAATTTATAATTTTGCTCAGCAGTATAATCCACAGCTCACATATTACATAAGCTATTGCCTCATCTCTTTTGAAACTTTAGTCATTATCTCAGGTTTCAGCATCGTTCATTGTGAAACCTGGTTGAAACAATATATGGGTAAGTCCTCGAAGATTTTGATATTTTCCAATGATATTCACTTTGGATAGTTTTTAGACCTTTATTTTGTAATTTTTTATGAGATTTTTCTAGTTTGGAAGCTTATTCTCTTGTCAAATATGGCTAAATCCAGATTTTTTTTTTTGGGTAAGTTGTCCCATATTTATTACTAGAGCTACATTTCATATTAGTAGACCAACATTTTCATACTGCTTCATATGATATAATATCCAAAAAATCTTACAATAGAGAGAGGATGGCGGCTATTACGAAATTAGTTGCCATTGTGAAAAAATAATGATCACCTCTGAAATATGTTCACGATCTGTAAATAATAATAATCAATAGAAGTAACAGTAAGTATTGGAGTCATTTTGGTATGATTTTGTCTATTATGTCATTTGGGCTGTAAGTAGCATCATCATCAGCAATTGTATATATATATATATATATATATATACTTATATTTTTTACTTAAATTTATATTTCCATTTCTTCGCTCTGGTGTCGAGGTTAAGCGCGGCGTTGAGTTCTGCCACTCAACACGCAATGCCTCCAGAATTCGGCAGAAAGTGGGGAACGGAGTATCTTAACACTAGTTTCCCTCTGCCTACCCTGCTGTGTGCGGGATACAGCGTGAAGCTAATTTTATATATATATATATATATATATATATATATATATATATATATAGCGTCTGAAGAGTTTTTTTTTATTTTGTATGCTTATGAGTTGTTTTCTGTGATTAAATTAAAAATAATGTGTATCTGAAATTTAGAGCGAAGCTTATTAAGAAAAGTTTTCAAATACAGTGGGGTACTCTAAGCATCGTTTAATAATTAAAATAAAAATGCTTTAGAACATTATACAATTGTGTCCCTATGAAATTTAAAATTTTTGATTTTAAATACCATTCCAATATATATATGACTCTTACAAACAATTAGGAGAGATATTTTGTACCTTAGGATACTTTTCTTCAATCCCACATACCTTCTGTTTTAATTGACTTGAAGTATTGATTTTTTAATATATCACATCCTTTTATCAATAAACAGTTATACATAGAACTAATTACGAAATTAATTAAAAACATGTTTGATAAATATTGTTTATTTATCTAAGGCTATCAAATCTTTGAAACATAACAATCTTCAGCAGCCTTTCGAATTGACCGTTCGTTGCATGACGTTGTACTATAACCTTCTTTATATGTAGCTTCGATGCCGTTGTTGGGCTTAGTTCTAGCTACTTGCCTCTTGCTTCGTGGCATTTAAAACCCCAAAAATAATAATTAGGACAGTCCCAAGATAAAGATGAGTGTTCCAAGGTACAAAACTATTTTGTTTTATTAAGGGAGTGAGGTTATGTCAAATGATTGAGTAATCCATCAAAAATAACAAAATAAGTAAATACATACATCTCACAACTTAGTATGCGTAATATAAGTCCTTTTACCGCAGATTTTCCACTCAGAACATCGATGAAAAGAGATAAAGAAAATAACAGTAGCAAAATTTAGCCAATGTGCAACTACCTGACGTGAACTTTCAAAATAGCCGGCTTCTTCGGATACGATCGAGACGTTAGGACATAAAAGATCACGAAGTTCGCTTATATTGCATATTTGAAGTAAATCTATCACTGTTAAGGACAGTATAAGGTGTCCTAAGGTACATGGATCTTCCCTACTTCAAAAGCGTTTGCTTTCAAAAAATATATTTCTTTCAAAAATCACTTTAACAAAAGTCTTAATAATTAAGGTTAAATTATTAAGTGATTAATTACAATAAGCATTCATTGTCTAAACGTTAAGAGAAACGTTAAGCATTTGTTTTATCTCTAACGAGAACTCCTTACATTCGCAATCTGTCTCGTAGATATCATCGGTGGTACTACTGGTGCAATAAATAAACGTAAAGCCTTAATAATATTGTTGGGGTCGTTTTTTATAGTTCGTATGACACACGGATCCAATATGGGTAGATGCTAAATAATATGTGAAAGATATGTGTAGTTGTATGTTTAAAATGTGAATACAGTCAGTATAATAAAATAATAATATTTATTGGATGGAAAATCCGTAAATTCGGGAAATGACTGGATACTGGAAATACAGTGAAAAGTACTGGAAAGTACAGTGGTGAATGCTCTAACCGAATTTATGTTAGGTATAGTAAGTAGCGACACGACACTCTCTTAGCCAAGCCATGGTTAGTTAGTTCTATGGAAAAGGAAATATTTCAAATACAAAAACTTTCCTTGAAGCTTCCGCTAAGACGACATCACTTAGATACAAAAGCAACAGCTTTTAATTGTTTTTCAGGTTGAAAGTAGTGTTAAGATCTTTGTTCTCCATTTTATGCCAAAAATAGACGCGTGTTGACATTTTGGAATTGACAGAAATCAACGTCACGTTATCTTTACAATAGCAAGAGAGTAGGCATGTGAAAACAAAGTTGTTCAGTTATTCTCCCGTATGGAGATCGAACCTACAACTAACGTGCTTACAGTCAGACGCTATTCCACTACGATAGTAAAAAAAAACAAAAATAAAAAAAAATCTAACAATATCCTAAACAAAACAAATAGTACGAACCACACGTGATGCGTTTCCGAGACCGTCACGCGGTCAAAGCGCGCCGATATTTTAATTATTCTATCTAACACTATCTAGATGGCTCGATGCTCGTTAGTGCTCCGCTCGCGCTGGGACGGAGAGCGGAGATAGCATCGAGATTTATTTAATAACTTACGTCGGTTCCACTTACTTACGTCGACAAGTCGTTTGTGAAATGTGTTTTCTTTTTATTTTATTATATGTTAAGAAAAAACTTTTTTTATAACTGACTAGATTTAAAGATTTTTCCATATAAACTTTCAACCCCTTATTTGAACCCTTAGGGGGTTAATTCTTAAAAACCATGAAACACGTGTTCAATGAAATATTTTTAAGAGTCTGGATTTAAAAATTTATAAGAATCGGTGCCAATTTAAAAAAAAATCCATACAAACTTTCAACCCCTATTTCATCCCTTTGGGGTTAAAATTTTTCAAAATCCATTTTTAGTGGATGTCTAGAATATGAAAATAAACATCTGCCCAAATTTCACATTTCTACCATCAGCGGTTACGGCTCTGCGTGCGTCAGCCTCAGTCAGTCAGCACAAGTGCTTTTATTATATGTTAAAAAAAACTTTTTTATAACTGATTATATTTATTATTAAATTTTAATTCGAAGACCCAGTTGAATATCATTGATTATCAGATTGGTTATCGGGTGACGGGAGACAGATATTGTAGGACATTATTACACGTGACGATAACAGGTGACGGTTAAAAAATTTACGCGACACTTCTTATGAAGCCTCAAAACAGAACAAAACAGATGAATACATAAGTAGAAATAAAACTTATTAGTCTTCAAACAATATATTTATTTTTATTATTACATTTTTTAAACAATGTTGTTCTACACTACGTGTTATATTATTATACTGCTACAGCACGCTGTATCCTGCATCAGGGTAGGCAGAGGAAACTTAGTGTTAAGACATTCCGTTCCCTAATTTCCCCCGAGTTAAGTAGCGGAACTCAGCGGCGGCGCTGTGCCTTGACACCAGAGTGAAGAACTGACATTGTTAAATATTTTATTTCATCGAGTGAGAACCCACAACCTGTCGCGTTTATAGTCACACTTCGAGCCCTGCGTAACGACTGGCCCATATCTGGTATTATTTTTTATTGTTAATGAAAAAACAAATAATGAAACATGTAATGAAAATAAATAAAATATCCAAACAGTTGACAAAAGTGAAATCAATCAGAATTCGACAAACAGAAATCAAACCACCACCGTACCATATTTCAAGGAAACATTTGATCTCGTTAATTTTTCTAATTATCTATATCTCTTGACGTGCGTGTGTCTGATATGAGATTGATATGGCTGAACTAATGGAGAATAAATATTCATAAGACGGTCTTTCGATTGAAATCGTAATGACATTATCATTATAGTTAGGCTGAGACTGAAACTGGTATTTATAACAGATTATTTAGTTAAATTTGTATACTATTACTAAAACACAGCTTTGCAAAGCAATTCAAAATTAAAATCGATTGAAAAAATAAGGAATAATAATTTAGTTATTAATACAAAGTAAATATAAAATGGAGCTTTACAAAACTTCTCTTTTCTCTCTACTTTTTTTTACTGTTATTTTAAATTATAGCTACATATATTGATATCATCAATATTCACAATTAAATAATCATAATTTACAATGTCTACGTTATGACAATGCTTTAACAAAGTTGGTTTCCAGATTCATGAAATTCAAAATAAATACTAAACAAAAACAATCGCAGAGCATATAATTGTAGAAAATAATAACATAATTCAAAACTATTGGTTCATTAATACAGCGCAAGGGAAAAACGGCCTAATTTTATTAAAATTAAGTTCGTATTTCCTTAAATTCTCGTGAGTGAAACTATGTAGAGGTACCCAATCTATTATATTGTTACAGATTGTTAATTTACAATTACACTTTTCTCTCTTTTGAGGTGAAAGTTGTATATTATAATATAAAATTCTTGTATTTTATTGTTTGCTACCTATTCGTAATGTAACGCTTCCGTTACATTTATTACGTAAATTATTAGAGAGAAAGTGTTGCCTATCTTAAAAATATAGTAAAAGTGACAGCATGCAAAATTTTGATAAGTATACGATTAAATAATAAATATAGACTTACAAACAATATATTGATTTTTTTTTTTTAATTAGACGTATAAATAGCAGCACGCTAGTGGCGAATGGAGTGTCTTAATACTAGATTCCTTCTGCCTAACCTGTTGTATGCGGGATATAGAGTGAAGCTGATAAAATCTAACAAAAAAACAATATTATTTAAAAAGTTGGATATAAATATGTGTTATTCGTTTGATTTACGTTTCTTTAAGCTTCGCTTCCGTTTTACATTGACATCAAATTTATAAGGATACATACACACACACATAATATAAATATAAAAAAATTTACAACTTTCTTTTCAATTAAAAAACCTGTCCTTTTAGTACGTGCTCTAGAAATATCGAATACCAAATACATTATGTATGTGGTCTAAAGCAATATAACTTTGACAAAAAATAAATTGCGGATAGAAAGTTTTTACCATGATATTAAAATTCACATTACTAATGTTAAAATCCGGGAACTTAAGTGAATCAAGTTATATAAGATAGTCATCGTTTTTATCTGCGGCTTTACCTTTATGTAAAAACCAACGTGAATTGTAGCTTTCCTCCATAAATGGATTATTCAATACAATTTTTTTCTCACTTTCAACAAGTCGATGAGATGGAAGTAACTGAGACCAAGCAAACTTTTCATATATTTATTCGTTTTTTATTTATATTTATTATTATTATTCAGTTTCACGCTGTATCTAGCACACAGCAGGGTAGGCAGAGGGAACCTAGTGTTAAGACACTCTGTTCCCCACCTTCTGCTGAATTCTGGAGGCATTGCGCGTTGAGTGGCAGAACTCAACGCCGCTTCTCCTCGACGTCAGAGCGAAGAAATGGAAATATAAATTTAAGTAAATATTTCATCTCCTCGAGTGGGGATCGAACCCACAGCCAGTCAGTTTTCCAGTCACACTTTGTTCCCCTGCGCCACGACTGGCCTCTATATTTATATATATTGTTATTTATTTACTTTTAATATTTAAAGTATAGTATAAGCTTTATAATATTAATTACAGTAGCTACAGATTCAGTCATTCAAAAATTTTCGTTAACACTCCTTTATTGTAGAAATCGTGATTTTTTTCTTTAAATAGTCAGTGTAGCAAATTTTAGTAAATACAAAATTCCGTAAAAAAATAATCGTAGTTCTATAAATGTTTCCTATTTCAGCTTTACAGTAGATATATGCATATATCCCGTACGTAACAAAGTAGGCAGAGACATTCTAGTTTTAGAGAATCTCTGATCTCCGCGCACCAACCAATTTTTGAAACATTGCGTATTGAATGGCGAAACTTAAAACTGCATTTTGAAGGTTCATATAAAATAAAAATTACTTTAAAAAAATTGTCTGCAATTTTTTTTTATTTATCAATAAATATTATGAATCTCAATGTTAACAATAATATTTTTCTACCTTTGACTAACTAACTTTTGACAAAAACTTATCGTTCTTTACATTAATCATTTATATTAACATAAATGGAGCTAATATAATGAAAGTTTAAATGTATGGGAATACATTAATATTATTTTATTAATTTCTTTTCATCGTTCACACTTTCGCAGAAACACAATATACAAATTACAGATAATATCTAGAAAGTCGAAATTTATTCAATATCGGTCATTTGATTGACAGTAAGGGATTGTGAGTTATGAACGACCAATACAATAATGTTGCTGATTGATTAGCAACGCATATTGATCTGCGTTAAAAGCGACGTCGTTAAATACAATTATTTTCTGTCAGTAAACCGACTTTACAGATAATCAGCGTTTTTTCAATTCTACGCTGCGTTCCGTTTATAGTCCAGAGCATGTGTGGGGAACCTAATGTTAAGACACTCTGTTTTCCATTTTCTTAGGCCTCGCGTATTGAATGTTCACAGGGCGTTTTAAAAATATAAATATGTTTTTTTCAGTTTAACAATGTATCCCACATACAATAGGCTAGATAGAGCGAACCTCTACATTCCACTTTTTACGTAATAAATTAATTATTGACAAAAAAAACCTACTTCATACTACGAACTGAAAAGTAAAAAATAATTTTACATAACGTCAAAATACGTTTTGTATTTTGATTTTGTTAAACAAAAATAAATTAAAAAAACATTTTATAATTTTAGAGTCTACAATGGGACACGGAAAGCACTAGCTTTCAAATTTAAAAAAAATCATCAAAACCCGTTCACCCAGTCAAAATTTCTGAGGTAACAAACACAAAAATAAAAAAATTAAAAAATACAGTCGAATTGACCTCTTTCCTCTTCTTACAGAAGTCTAGTCTGTTTTAACCAACAATAAACATTCAATCAGGAGATAATTTTTAAGCAAATCTTACTACATTTACAAGTTGTTTAATTTTAAAAACTGAATAATGTTTTTACCGGCGTTGAGTTCTGCCACTTAACACGCAATGCCTCCATAATTCGGCAGAAAGTGGGGAACGGAGTGTCTTTACACTAGGTTCCCTCTGCCTACGCTACAGAGTGCGGGATACAGCGTGAAGCAAAAAAAAAGAATAATGTTTAACGTATTTAACGCACTGCTAACCGTCGTAGAGCAGCACACACCAAGATGTAAGATTAGACCTCGTATATTAGATAAGTGGGCAGCGCTTATCAGAAATCTTAGAGAAACAATGAAAGTTCAAGTTTCAAATGGCTAATTGGCCGTGATTACATTGGGAAGTATAGAAACGTCGGAAAAGCTGTATTTATTTGTATTTGGATGGAGATTGGAATAAAATTATGTTTAAAGTTATTATTATATATTTTCTGGGAACAATCGATAACAATGTATAGGTACACCCTACAGCGATGGCATAGATGTTAAAATTGTATAAAGAAATAAATTTAGGATTAATTTTTTTATATTTATAATAGAGATATCATTCATTTATATTTATAAATATTTTTAAATGTTTTTTTTTTCAGTTATCAAAAATAAAACTCTAAATAAATATTGTAGTAATTTAAAACCTAACTTTAAATATTAATCACTGAAGAAAAATTAAATAATTACTTTAAAATGTGATTAAAGCTAACCTAAAATCTATATATATAAAAGGACTTGTGCTGACTGACTGAGGTAAGACGCACGCAGAGCCGTAACCGCTGATGGTAGAAACGTGAAACTTGGGCAGATGTTTATTTTCATATTCTGGACATCCACTAAGAAGGGAATTTGAAAAATTTTAACCCTAAAGGGACGAAATAGGGGTTGAAAGTTTGTATGGAAAAAAAAAATAATCTGTACCGATTTTTATAAAATTTGAAATTCAGGCTCTTAAAAATATTTTATTGAACACGTGTTTCATGGTTTTTAAGAATTCACCCCCTAAGGGTTCAAATAGGGGGTTGAAAGTTTATATGGAAAAATCTTTAAATTGCCACCGATTTTTATAAAAATTTAAATTCAGATTGTTAAAAATATTTTATTGAACACGTGTTTCGTGATTTTTTTAGAATTCACTCCTAATAAGCGGGCGAAGCCGCGCGCGCCCTCTAGTTTATATATATATTGCTATACGCAGTATAAACAATTCTTTTATTTGTCTCCAACTTAAATACACCAGAATATTCATATAACACGCCTATACCAATACAGAAATCTATTTTCTGAATGAATACCTTACTCCATAATATCATTTGGTTAGTGCAAGCTCTGTGGTCTTATAAACGTGTGTAACAGTCGTTTGCACGTTAAGGAGAATGATCTAAATCTAGGATTTCGTATATCAAACGAATTTTAAGCAAATCTTTGAGTACAATTTATAAAGACGAATTATTTTGTGCTATAAGAAATGTTTTCTACCGTTATTGGAAAGAAACTAAAAATGTAGATTTTGTTATAAACTGATGACAGTGAATATATAATAAGTATTATTTAGATAAAAACCCTTTTTAATAATCAAGACTACAGTCAGAGCTTCATCAAAAACTGTATATTTCACATATTTTAATTAGTTAATAAAACAAAAAAAACAATTTTATTAATAAATTATAAATAAAAGAATTTTTTCTCAATTTGAAAAAGTTTTTCTCAATTTATGCATAAATCTATAAAAAAATTTAAGACACATCTAGGCTCATTTCAATATTACATCCACGTCGTATGCGTCTGCGACTACGCATATCAATTCGCTTTGCCTATTTAGAAAGTATTTTTTGCCCTCGCCCTACCGTTTATGTTTCTATGAAATTTATTGCGTAAGATTCCATCTAAGGAATATTGTTTGCCTTTTATGTCATAATTATTTCTTTATTTTTGAATGGGTCCTGTAGTACTTTGTAATCCAATATAATCTATTTTCTCAACAGTATATTAAGCGTCTTTTTCTTTATGTTTATGACTATTAACACATAATATATAGTTAAAATTTACATACACGATAAGCACATTTTTCCATCTAACAATCAATGGACATATTAAGGAAAAGAATGTCTTTTAGAATCTTAGTGTCAAGCTAGTATTATTTTTTCCTTTAAACAGAGTGAGGCCAGTCGTGGCGCAAGGCACAAGTGTATGACTGTAAATGTGACAAGTTGTGGGATCGATTCCCACCCCTGGATTTTTTTTTTTTTTCGCTCTGGCGTGGCGGCAAAGCGCGACGTTTAGTTTCGCCAACAATATCACGAGTTACGGAAAGTGAGAAACGGAGTGTCTAAACACTACGCTCCTTCCGCCTTCACTGCTACATGCCAGATACAGCGTGACGCTAAAAAAATATATATTTCTGCCAACTCTTAAACAATAAACAACTATTCAAATACTAGATACTAGGTAGTATAACTTAGTCTACCTAAGCACAGTACATACGGGTAGGTATATACCCGTACTCGCTGTACGTATTCGCTGCGTTGCGGTGCGGTGCAGTAATCGGAGCATGGAAGCGCCTCTAATTAAGCCTATACACTTTTTGTACCGCCACTTTCTCTGACCGAGCATGTGATGACAGTTAGATTGAATGCTTATTAGTAGGAAATGAGATCGTTCCTATATGTAGTTGAGTGGTTTTGTCTAAAGGTCGTCTCTATATAGGTTTCATTTGGTTGGACTATGGATATATATGTATTTTAATTACAGAAATTCCCATTTTCCACCGCATTTTCTCCGTACTGTGTGTCGAATTACGGAATTCAACTCCACGCTTTGCCTTGTTATCAGGGCGAAGGCATCCTCCTGATGGGAATCGGAGGCATTGCCGTCGCGTTAATAGTCACACGCTTGTGCCACTGCGCCACGACAGCCTCATAATAAGTTAGCAAATGACTATATTCTTTGTTCTCCATTATCTGTTTGAAGAGGCCATTTCGCGATGAGTTGCGAAACCCAATGCTGCCAAAGTTGGAAACCCACAAACATCACGCTTATTCGGACTTCTCTTGTTTGTTCTTGATTTTAAGTAACTAATTTACTGTCAATATTATTGACGACATATTTTATTCTATTGCCAAGACCAAAAACAGGATAGTCACCAACCTAAACTTGATTGCCTACGGCAACTTATTGGTAATCCTAAGTCGAAATTATATAATCCAACCAAATATTTGTTTTTAAATGTGCAATTTGCTGAATGGATATTGAACCTACAACCATCGCATACCATCAAACACCTTTCATCGGAACAACATTCTTATCAATTATCATATTATTAAGCAATTCAGATTATTCGCATTTGCCACAAACATGGCAATATTAATTAATTAAGCTTAGCTAGGTACTAGTGCGTGAAAATTAGTAGTTTGGAGCGGCAGCCGAATTATTCCGTATGAAATCCTATTATTAGATAGTTAGATCGTTAGGTGGTTGAGCTGGAATGAATTACCTACATTCATAATCGAAAATGGCAAAAGCAGACAACTGTAAATACGACAGATTTGTTGGTTCGATTCCTACTTGAGGAAATTAAATATTTAATATTTAAATTTTTTCGCTTTGGTACACAGGCAAAGCACGGCGTTGAGTTTGGCGAAAAGCGGAGAGTGGAGAGTTTTAACGCTAAGCTCCCTCTGTCTCTGCCACGTGCTGGAAACAACGTGAATATGAAAAAAAATCGTATTTTATTTTTATTTTATTGTGCCACTGCGTCATGACTCACCTCGATCTATAACAGTAAGAATAATACGTTATGTATAAGAAATTTTAAACAATTACCTAACTGTTGTGACAGTGGCAATTCTTTTAAGGATTTATGCTCTGTTCACGAAGGCATGAGATAAAAGTTAAACAAATCAAAAAAAGGTTATATAGGTCACGATTGATGGAGCTCAATATAGTAAATTAAGTAAAAAAAATATCTATGGATTTATAGACGTCAATAAATATTATAGAAGGATGTCCATAGAACTTATTAGTTTATAATAATTATGATTTAAATTTTAGCCAGTAGGGGCACAAAGTGTGACTGTAAAATCGACTGGTTGTGAGTTCGATCACCACTCGAGCAAATGAAATATTTATTTACATTTATATTTTCATGTCTTCGCTCTGGTGTCAAGGTGAAGCGCGGCGTTGAGTTCCGCCACTCAACACGCAATGCCTCATTAGTCTATGATATGTCATTTATCTTTTCACTTATTTCTCACTCGCTCACGATCAACGTTTGAAAGTTTATAATTATTTTTCTATTTTTACATTTAATTAATAACATGCTCTCTTTCTAAATAACTATAATTAGAAATAATCTTTGGATGCGTGTAAAAAAAATTGTTGTAGGTTGATTTTGTGGTCCGAGCGCATTGACGCTTTCCAAAAGGCGCAGATTCGAGTCCCACTATGTTCAAATTAATAGATCTTAATAATTCTAAACATATTTCCTCTTTTTCCAAAAGAACCAAACAACACTCAGTTTCTTATCAGTATCACCAACAAACGCAGTTTATAAGCTTTTTCTTATTATCTTTTCATTACAGGTCAAATGTATGTAAACAAGCAGTGGAATTAACTGCACAGAGCAATTTGTCTGTAGACACTTACGCCCAATATTAATAATCAATCTCCTACTGAAGATAGTTTATTAATATTGGGCGTTAGTCATTCCTAACATTCATATTTTACCATTTTTTTAATCTTTTCATAATTTTCTTGTGTGCGACGGTTTTGCGTTCAATCTTTATTTGAGGGATGGTTTTTTTTTTATATTTATGTTACTCGGCCTGATTGTACAACGTTGGGTTTAGTCAATCCACGCAAAATATTATAAAAATAAGCGGTAATGACATAAAATCAATTTATGATACTATACTTTAAATTATTAGTTCCTGGAGTAAATCGTTTGGGCTCTCTAACAATCCCAATCAATTTCAGGTTGTAAAATGGATTAGGGCAAAAGTATTTTCGTATGTATTATTAGCAAACAATATTACTATAGTGACTCTTTTAGTGCGCCTTTACTTGAGACTGGAAGTCCCAGACAGACGGTCCCAGTAGATTGTGATATTTAAACGACGTCTTAAAAGACAGACAGAAAGTTGTTATTATTACTTGACCTCATTAAAATAAAATAAAAAACTATCGAAATGTTTACAAACTTAACAGAACGTCGAAAAATTATGAGTTTTAAAAACAATAAAAACCTTTAATGGACACATTAAAAGATTACGTACAAAAGTTTCAGCTCGCAGTCGCAGCTGCCGTAAATATGGATCGTAAAACTGTGACTCAAAGCGAAACTGAGGCTGTCATCAACTTCCATTCGTCTCGCTATTGTAACATAATTCTGTATTTAATGTTACAGATAATTGTATTTTTCTTTCTAATTTTCGACTGATGATGCAAATGTAATATATGAAGTGAATGGCTTAAAAGCTAGCTCTTTGCACCCGCCACCAGAGAGATGAAATGAAAATAATTTATTTCCTCGAATAGAAATCGAACTCAGAACCGCTCTGCTGTGCCGCTGTGGCCTCATAACTATTGTGACATGACGCTAAAGAGTTGATTTATGGACACTCATAAATAAATAAATTAATTAATTTATCAAACATTTTTACTTTCAATACACTTCAAATGCCAAACTCATTTACAAAAAAAAGCGTAGCAGTTTATCATTTCCAATTACTAATTCTCTATTATAGAATATAAGGTATAAAGGTTCATAAAAAAATATTTTTATGTTGTGTTGCTTGCTGTAGCATGCTGGAATCCATATAATCAAATACGTAAATCAAAATTTGTGTATGCCTTTTAAGGAAAATACTCCTAAAGGAGGAGTATGAAATATAGCACTGTTAAAGTTTATATAAAGAAAGAGTGCTAAATAATATATTTATATATTTTTTATATAATGCATAAAATAATGTTTGAAAGGTGACTTCATCCAGAGTGTTCCAGGCAATATGATCAACCATATGAAGACTATCAGCACTTCTCAAGTTTTATGTTAACTTTTCAGAGCATTCTGTTAAATGCTTTCAATTTTCACTTATTATGTGAATTTCTTTAATTGTCACCTATGTTCCCAATATTTGTCGTTAGATCTGACACAAAAATATAATATAAATAAAAATATCTTTTAATACTTTAGTTTACGTATTTTAAAATCACTCTGTCCACAGTACACTGTAACCACAATACACGATGGCTGTAGCTGGCATATTGACACGCGAACGAACAGGTCCGACATTTAATTACACGCGAAAAGAACCCACACACTGTGACTGTGGGGCTTAAACGATTATTTGGTTAAGCGCGGTTTTAATAAGCTACTGAATATATGAATAGTTACGTGAAATATGTATTTTTTTTTTTTCTTATACTCAATTTTATTGGTATAAAAATGTATATTAATGGATATACAAATTATCCATATATGATATCTGTAAACGTATTTATTTTTATTTATGCAGCTCCGTACCACAAAGAGTAAAGTGGTCCGTCTGTGTGGGTTCGATTATCACTCGATAAATTATTTTCATTCTGTCGTTCTGACAACTGTGCAGCAATGAGTTTCGCAACTTAACACGCATGTGGATTTTTATTGTTAATTGCAACTGCATCAAAATTATATAATAGTGGAAGCTTTGTATTTTGTAATACCACTAATATATGTATATTTTTTAAAATATTCAACATTACAAAATTAATATAAGAAAATATATAAAAATACCATTTAACACAAAACAGTTACGAAAAATAGCATAATCTATACAGATTATCCAAATCCAAATTGTAAAAAAAATAAACACTTGTTAAACTCTACAATAGAAAATAAAAGCAAAATGTGGAACGAATAAAGAGCTTTAGAAGGGAAATAAAAGTGCTGACTTAATCGTTCCTAACTGAAATTCCTGCTGAGTCAGTGATTTCAAAAATGAGCTACGTTTGTGCTATTTCACGGTACAACGAACGTGGTTTAGGTGAATTCCCTTATTTTTTTATATTCTTTTTTTTTTGCACGGTGGCCATATAATTTAAAGCCAATAGATGTCGGTTGGGATAAATTAATAACTTAAAGCTTAGTATTTATATGTATATCCCAAAAATGAAATTAATTTGTCAATATTTAATATTTTAATTTCATTGTTTTGGTAACGAGGCAAAGGGCGGCGTTGTGTTCCGCCACCTAATACGCTACGCTCAGTGTATTTATCTGTTCATTGTGGATTCGGCACAGTATTATTTATATAGCGATATTTTATTTCCAAATGTTAATACATAACATTTGTATATAGGAATAAATGAACACCAGCATAAAAATAATTTTCACATAGACCTATTTCACAGAATGTTATTTTTATAAAAACCTTTTTTAAAATTACATCACACTGTATAACAGCACATTACTTATGCAAGCAGTAGCGTGTAACCGGCAATCAGCGTGCGTTGACAGATTGAATTGTAATTAACGTCGAAACGTATTAGGCTTTTTTTATCATTGCAATTTTTATATAAATATTTTTTTTAATTAAAGCTATATGAGGGCGTCGTCGTCGGCGAGACAGTGGAGTAACGTCTAACTGTTAACGTGTGAGTGCCAAGATTGTGAGTTCAATCTCCACTAAGGGGAATTAATAAAAACCAGCCAAGAGCGAGTCGAACCTGCGCACGTATAGTCCACACTCCTATTACACTACAAAATTTGAGAGATAAAATTATTTTATATAACTAACAATATTATGAAAAACACTAAGTATTAAATATACTACAATAAGGTAAGTTTAGGCCACGTGGAACCTCATTTAACTTATGAGGAAAGAATGATTGCATTGCACCCAACTCTAACGCTAAAACTTACGCTTTTCTAACCAGATAATGCAACTAAAATAGTAAACTAATAAAAAAATACACACTTTTTAAAAAACAACTAGGTGCGAGTCCTACTTGCGTATGAAAGATTCTGTATTATTCATTATCTATAAAAACAGGATAAAAATCACATTTTGCTGTATGAAAATTCCTTAAATATTTATTTAATTCAATATTTTTGTATTTGTTGTTAAAGCAGCAACAGTAATACACGTCTCTCTAACTATCCCGATTCATGAGATACAGCCTGGTGACAGACGGACGGAAGAACGGATAGCGGAATTGACTACGGAACCCTAATTATATTCACTCCATTTATTGCCGAATCCTAAAGCTTATTGCCATTTTAATTAAATTTAGCTTTTAATTGATTATTTGAGTACAAGTCGAATATTTTTAAGATTATGCTAATATTTTTTATTTATACAATCCATTAAGTTTCTATAAAGTTATTTTAATACTAGTAGTAACATTAAATATAGTAACAAATATTTCGTTAAACTTATACGTTACATGTTACAAGACATTCAATTTTCTCTTATCTATATTTATAAACGTCTGTTTGTTCATTTAGAAATCTAAAGTGTTCGACTGTCACTTTCGAAAAAGGAAACTATTGGAAAAATTACACTATAGTACCTATTCATATTTATATATCACGATTCTTGTTACTGAGAATAGCAGGCAACATTTTCTATTATTTTTTTTCTTGAGATTAAAATTTCTTATTTTTGCCTGTCTATCACGCATGGTAGATGGCAAAAACAGATTTGTTCTCTATAAAATCAAAATTATTATATATTGAGGCCAGTCGTGGCGCAGGGGCACAAAGTGTGACTGTAAAATCGACTGGTTGTGGGTTCGATCCCCACTCGAGGAAATTAATTTTTTATTTTACTTTTATATGTTCATTAATTTGCTCTGGTGTCGAGGCAAAACGCGGCGTAGATTTACGCCACTCAACACGCAATGACCCCAGAGCTCGGCGGAAAATGAGGAACGGATTGTCTTAACACTAAGTTCCCTCTGCCTACCCTGCTGTATGCGGGATACAGCGTGAAGCTTAAAAAAAAAATATATTTTTATAATAATACTATATATATTGCTATAATAAAAATAACATACAACCACCAACCACATTTATTTAACGGCTATATTTCAATATATCATAAATAGAAATATTGATTGTTTTTTTACAAAGCTTTTTGGAAAACACTTTCAAGCTATATTATATTTTATTTAACTTAATAAAAAATTAAACAATTAACTTCAAAAACACTCAGTTCGCAAAGATTCATTGAAAGTTGAATTAACAAGAGCGAAACATGAAAAGTCCCGAAATATTATGTACTCAACAAACGAACGAACGAACAAGTGAAATGTAAAGTTTCTATTTCAGGTTAAAAAAAAACTTTTATTTGCCCAATACCAGTAGAGTTATTGTTGGAATATAAAAAAATATGGTTCCATTTTCATTTAGTAGTAAGCCGGATGACCGTCGCATTTCCAGCTTACAGCTTAAAGTATAAGCCTGGAACGCGGAGATAAATGCTCGTCATGTCTGACGTCGTTTATGTATTTCTGCGCAATCAAATATGGTTTTTACTATGTATATTCGTAGTGTGGATAAGTTAAATAAAGAGATTTATGATTTTGCACAGATATTTATTTTGTGATTTACATTACCAATATACATAATATTAGGAGTGTTGATGTTTAAATTTTATTGTAAAAGTATGTGGTTATTTAAACATTTCTATGTAAACTACACTAAACTATATACAATAATAATATTCATAATTATTATTATTATTATTATAGCAATCATTGATTTAGATCTGACACTTTAATGAAGTATATATGTACATATACGCTCAATTACTCATTTTTTAAAAGAATATTTTCTCACAGAGGCCGTCGTGGCGCATTGGCACAAGCATACGGTTGTAAAGGCGACAGCAGTGGGTTTCACGAGAATAAATTAGATTTTTAATCTTTTCATTTCCTCGTTCTGGTAATGAGCCAAAGCGCGGTATTATCTTCTGCCACTCAACAAGATTAAGGAAATTATATATTTAATATTAGAAAATAGAGTGTCTTAAAAACTAACGAACTCTCTCAACACAACGTTCCCAGGTTCTTTCTATTTACCTTGCTATGTGCAAAATACAGCCAGAAGCTAAAAAAAAATCAGCTCAAGGATTGAACCTACGACCTTCTGTCAAATAGATTAGTAATTAAAAAGTTTTCTATAACAATAATTTAACCTAAGCCCTAGGGCACTATCTCGTTGAATATCAAATAGCACATCTCGTACATACATATACAAGCAGCTATCTACCCAGTACTCGAGTACCTGCAAAGTAAACCTCCTTACAGCATCCCTGTGGAAATCCAATGCGGGCTCATCGCTTCCAAATTAATGGTAAGAAAAACATAGAGTGTGTACACTGTGGAATTACGTTACAAGAGTAAACGCTCAGTAACGAAATACTTGCTCTGCTGTTATATCTTTCTCGTATATTTGACTTGGACTCGTCATCATTCATTTTATGAAATATGTACATAGAAAGAATTTTTTGTTTTTCTCGTTCTATTTTTTGTTTTATTTTATTGAAATGACGGTTTATTGTTTTATATGATATATTTAATTATTTGGTCTTTTTTTTATTGTTAAATAATTTCCCTAATAATTTAATAAAAATTAAGATAATTAATATAAACACTTTATTGCAACATTTTTGAAATAGATAACTAAAATATATATTTAAAAAAATGAGGTTGTCATCTAACTTAAGCGATACCTAATCTAGAAACCTTAACTTAAATATCACGATACAAGAACACAATTGAAGTTAAATGTTAAGAAAAATGAATATTAGTTTTAAAAGTTTTACACTTTCTATAGATCGCAGTGAACGTTACCAAAATATAATATTATGATCGATCGACAGCTTTCACTTTATTCTAAGTGACAATCTGAGATGTTAAACAATACGAGAGGTTTTTGTTACAAGATATTTCTAAAGAAATTCAGTTAATCACGAAAGTGGGTTCTTTGAAAAACGTGATTTAAATGAAATACCTACTGTTTGTTTATAATGTACGAACAAGAAAAAAGAAAGTGTTTCGCCAATTTCTATTGCAATAGAATGTCTGTATTCTTGTATTCAATTTCCTGATAATTTACTAAAAGATCGTGCCAGATGATTGATTTGTTAATATAAATGGAAACTATTCTAAGGCTATTTACGTCTTTTATATACAAAATGAAAAGAAATCATTTGAAGTTATTTTAAGTTATTTTTTTAAATTATTTGGTAGATACGTTTTATTAAAAAAAAAAAATGTCAATTTATGCGACTATGCGGTAAGACTACTTAGACACTTTTTTGCTTTTTGATTGAGTCTCTTGCAATATAAAAAAACGAGTCAAGTGCGAGTCGTAAGTTCTCATTTCGTACCAAATTTCATAACTAAAGTTATATGAAAAGTACATTATAGATTTTGGTTACGCAATAATCGAAGCATTAATGCTCATATATTTTGATTGCGTAGATTTAGAACCTTGATTTTTTTTCTGTTCTTCGAGGGACTTCAATATTTAATATTAATTTCAGTTTGATACCTGCCCGCGGTCCCTAGATAAATGATCCTGACAGACGGACAACAAAGTTATTTCATAAGGGTTCCGATTTTTCCTTTTGAGGTATGGGTAAAAAAGTATAAATAAATATTGCAGCAAATCAACGGTACGCATAAAGTCAACATAATATGTGGAGCTTACGTAGGTATGTCGCTGATTGCTTAAAGGCAGCTGCTTAGTAAAACTTCCTCTTAAAAGCAAAATTAAATTTGTATAAAATTAATATATATTAAAGTTTGTACGATCTCGTTAAATCTACAAGGGATTTAAATCGCAATGTTTATTTGCTTACCGACATAGAAAGTGAAGAAATTACTTAATTAATTTATTCATGAGTATATAATGTAAATTTACTTAAAAAGAGGCCAGTCGTGGCGCAGGTGCAAAAATGTGGGAATGTAAACACGACTGTTTGTGGGTTCGATCCCACTCGAGGAAATGAAATATTTATTTAAGGTTATATTTTATTTTTTTCGCTCTAGCGCGTCGTTGAGTTCTGTCACTCAATACGCAATGTCTCCAGAATTCGGGTGAAAATGAGGGACGGCGTATCTTAACACTAAGTTCCCTCCCTCTGCCTACGCTGTTGTGTGCGGGATACAACGTGAAGTTGACTTAATTTATTTTATGCTTACTTTACAAGTTTCTTTTAAACAACACATATATAAAACTGTTTCGTTAGTGACTGACAGACAACGCATAGTCGGAATTACGCGGCGTAGAACGCTGCTACCTGGAATGTAAATTCTCTAGAGAAAACTGACATCAGAAATGTAGGTGCTCTCTAAATTCCTACGAATTACGGAAAATTGGATTATATGTAAAAAGTTAACAGGAATAAAGGTGAGCTTATATCAACACGTTCTCACATGATTTGATGGAACATACTTACATGTGATAACATATCCACTCATAAATGTGATGGCACATCCACACACCTCATATATATATATATATATATATATATATATATATATATATATATGTGACTACACACACACATATATAATGACACATTCGAAAAGCAAAATATTAATAATATAGATACAAATAACACAGAATTAAGTATGTCGCAATTGTTACTTATTAGGATTACTGAAATCATTTTATTTTTATAATATTTCCTGCACATTGTCACAAATGAAAGAAATATATTATTCTAAAGCGCGTCGAAAGTCAATATCATTATGTGTTTATTGAGTCGTGCTGATATTTGAATACCTCAGTTCGATCGCGATTATTACGCGCAGAAATAAGGAAAGTAAACATATCATTCTTTCATTTTATTTTTTTATTTTCAAATTAAATTTCAACCTATAACTATCGAATTTAGTCCATCAAATCTCAATGAGAAGAGGAATCCTGATTTAACAGATTGAGTTGACCTAGTCATATCTACTTCGCCATATTTACTAATTGATTTCACTATTTTCACAATTATATCTATGTATATAAATCGAAAACTAAATCAATATACATAAAAAATAAACAAATTTCGTCCATAATTTCAAAAAGAATTAAAAAACTTTATTCATTTTGAGTATTTCATTAAATTAAAAAGCCTTCTAATAGCACCTTTGCCTGTTTAAATAAATTAGCGATTGCTTTAGAAAACTTGTTGCTAAGAAATTAGAGCAGGCGCCAGCTTGTAAAGTATTCACAAATGCCTCGTTCCGTTATTGAAAGTGAATAAATAAAATCTTTAATCAGAAAGCTGATATTTCGTACAACTCGGTTAAGTTATTACATATTAGTTGAGGCCAGTTGTGACGCACAAGCACTAGTATATAACTGTATACGCGAATGGATGTGGATTCGATCCCCACTCTAGGAAATAAAATATTTATTTATATTTTAATTTACTCGCTCTAGTATCAAGATAAAGCGCGGCGTTGACTTCCGCGACTCAACACGCAATTCGGCAAAAAAGAATTCGGCGGAAAATGGGGAACGAAGTGTCGTAACACTAAATTCCCTCTGCCTACTCTGCCGTGTGCGAGGTACAGCGTGAAGCTGTTTAAGTTATAATATTATTTAATATGAACATAGGATAAATAAAATCGTAGTATGATAGAACAAGAGCATATAATAAATTAGTTTTGAACATAGGTTACTATGTTTCTTGCTTCTGAGTTTATATTATTAAAAGCGATTTTACGAACTATAATTTCATTCAATCATTTACTATTACACTTATTGCCAGCTTCGACAGCGACAGCGTCAACTTGAATACTCACGGCTTCGCCCCCGGTTTCGAATGGAGTAGTGTATCACACATAACACGTTCTAAGTGTCCTATATAAGACTGACCAAAGATACCATTAAACTATAACATAATGTATTATAGCCTATAGCCTCGATAATTGGGTTATCGAACACAAAAATATTTTTTCAATTTGGACCTGTAGTTTCAAGATAAGCGCATAACTAACCACATAAAGTCAACATTATTAAATTTGTATAGAAGTATAGATACTTAATTTCCATATTTATTAGAAAACCTTTACAAATACTACTTACTCATTTTTTTTTATTCAGGTACGAAATCTCTAATATGTATTTCATCAAACGCATGCATATTAGCGCCACAAATATGATTTGTTCGCTCTTCATTATCAGGTTCACGCTGTATCTCGCACGTGGACGGGTAGGCAGAGGGAACTTATTGTTAAGACACTTTGTGCCCCATTTTCCGCCGTATGCAGAAAGCATTGCGTGTTCAGTGACGGAACTCAACACCGCGCTTAGCCTCGACACTAGAGCGAAGAAATGAAAATATCAAATTTCCTCAAGTAGGGATTGAATCCACAACCAGACGTACAATCACACACTTGTGCCCAAACGCCACGACTGGCCTCAAACTATATATCTATAACAACTTATAACAACTTTTAATTAAGCGTAAAACAAACTTTACAATATTAAACAACAATTAGCAAGCAAATATATAACACTACGCGCTTAAAGCGGTCATACTTCGAACTCACCTGTACTGGTACCAGAGTAACTTTAAAATGTATTTATCGTATGTTCTTAAGTTAATTACCCGTGTAAACTAGTTCGGTTAGTACATGTTATATGATGAATGAATTTATAATTTATTTTTGCGCTATTACATTAATATAAATTTAAATATCTATTAATTATAAATTATATCATTGATGAGGCCAGTCGTGGCGCAGGGACACAAAGTGTGACTGTAAAATCGACTGGTTGTGAGTTCGATCCCCACTCGAGGAAATGAAATATTTATTTACATTTATATTTTCATTTCTTCGCTATTATCGGTGCACAACGTTGAACTCCGCCACTCAACATGCAATGCATATGCGGGGAACGTAGTGTTTTAACACTAAGTTCCCTCTGTCTACCCTGCTTAGTGCGGCATACAACGTGAAAACTGATTTAATTTTTAATTTAATTTATATCATTGACTCTTGTGACGGAGTTTCATGTGTTTCGTATATACCTAATATACGAGATGGTTGTGGATTTGATCCTCATTTGGGGGACTATAATATTTAATTATTTTAATCTATATCTTTACGAAATGCTTCAATAATTCACTAAGTATTTTAAAGAGTCAATGGAGTTATATTTTTTATATATTATATTAGCTAATTATTAGAAGATTATATTAACTTCATTGTTGTCGTTGATTTCAACTCTCAATTTAAGTCCACTAGTCCAAAATCCCTGGAATCCTGCTGCTCAAATGTTTGAAACTGTCATACTAGTATAGTTAGAATATTTGTTACTGGACTTCCTGCTGCTGCTGTCAAAAATAATAATTAACTCAGCTTCACGCTGTATCCCGCTTACAGCAGGATAGGCTGAGGGAACCTAGTGTTAAGACACTCCGTTCCCCACTTTCTGCCAAATTCTGGAGGCATTGCGTGTTGAGTGGCAGGACTCAACGCCGCGCCTTGCCTCAACACCAGAGCGATGAAATGGAAATATGAATTTAAGTAAATATTTCATCTCCTCGAGTGGAGATCGAACCCACAACCAGTCGGTTTTACAGTCACACTTTGTGCCCCTACGCCACGACTGGCCTCAATAAAATGGCATTATTAATAAATTTATGAGTTCTATAATTGAAGCAGCTATATCATTTGTAAAATAATTATAATTTTCAAATGGAGTGCCATTCAAATTACTCTCAAAGCTCGTCCTTAATCACGTGTTCAAATTTTCCAAATATTAAATTTAGGTGAAATAATACTTGGACGGTCGTAACCTTTGTTGGAGCCCTCGACATATATTTTAAGCGTAAGAAAACAATTACGTGAAATCGCTAGCTGAAACAAGGTCACAATGTAGAGATATTTGACGCCAGCTAACTAATTTATTAATTAATTACTTATCTTTTTTTTTGAAATTGTAATATCACGGTACATACAAGCCTCCGATGAAGATTAAACAAATAGAATGATATAATTTATTGTAGTCTTTGCTATATTACTTAACCATTCCTGAAATAGAAGACGATAGTAAAATTAAAAAATCAAATATATTTTGTATGTTTAAAACTTATGTATGCTAAAGAATATTTATGGATAAATTTATTTGTTATTACCTAACAACGGTAGTGCATAAAGTCAGCGAGAAAACGTATGACCCATAACGGGTTGCGTAAACCATCGCCCCACTGCCGGCACTAGTCAAGTGGAAAGCAAGGTCCCCGGCAACTTATTGTATTTGACAGTGTTCTCATTAGGTCCACTAAAACAATAACACAGGAAGGAAACGAGCGGGCATGAGCTCTCATGCCGCGTGAAAACTATCACGGCACAAAGAAACCACTTCGTTCCACTAAATTTAACATGACTATAAATGAACGTTGCAGTCGCAAAATGACATTAGTCGAACGCTGCCGGTGACAATTACATCAATAAGATGTTGACATCAGTTTTCACTCTCATGCTTGCGTTAATCGGAACGCAAGCGATTAAAGTCGAACTATCTGACGAGAAGACTCCTTATGACTATGTCAAGGAACGCTTAGATGCGATCGGAACTGATCCTAAGTATGGCATACCGTTGTCTAACTCATATGAAGTCGAAGAAAGTGAAGATTATCCTGAGGAGATTCGGGGAGAAGCGTCTAATGTTTTGAATACTGTGACTGGTGTTGGTGGTCTTGGATTGCAACAAGGTGTTGGATTGCAGCAGGGTATAGGATTGGGTGGACTCAACGGATTAGGTGGTATCGGAATTGGTCAAGGCTTAGGCTTAGGATATGGCGGCTTAGTTAATGGAGCCGGTATTGGTGGTATTGGTGCAGGTATTGGTGGGGTTGGAGGTGGCGTTGGACTCGCTAATGGCGTTGGCATCGGGAATGGTGTAGGTCTGATTAATACTGGCTTAGGAGGAATAGGCGTTGGAGGAATTGGACTTGGCAATGGTTTATTGTACCATCCACTATTGGGCGCTCAAGTAGGTGGTGGTTATGTAGACAAAAAAGCTTATGATGCCGCTCAAAAGAAAGGAGCTGATGAAAATATTGAAAAGATAGAGAAAAAAGCTGGAGAAGAGGCAAAACATGGTCAAGAAGGTTACCAACAAGCTGCTGCAGCCGCTAAAGCTGAAAAAGGAGAATCAAGCTTTTATAAAGACGAAGAAGCAAAGAAAAAAGCAGCTGGAGATGAGAAATTTTATGAAGGAGGGCAGAAACTTGACAAACAAGGTATTTATACATCTTTCTTATTATGATAGTTATAAATATTGTCCGCATAGTATGTATTGTTAATAACATAATAATCAATTGTAAATAAAATATAGGAAACACAAAATGATTACATGACAAAAACGAAAATGTAACTTTTAATACAACAAACTTATTTTTTAATATCTTACATTACAGGAGCAAACGAAGAACAATTAAAGAAAGCTAAGAGTCACAAGAAGGGCCACGTTAGCAAAGGATTTAAAACATCAAGCAGTAAGAATGAAGAAGAGAAATCAGAAAGTTTCTACGATGAAGCCCATGACGAATCTGACCATAAGGTTGCCGGACACAATGCTGGATCATTTGGAGAGAACTCAAAGCATGGATTTAAGGGAGCTCACGAGGAGAAGGTGCTTGATTCTAATGCACAAGGCAAGGAAGGGCACCATGTGTCTGAACAAAAAGTTGATGACTCCAAAGCTAATAAGGTAAGAAGAGCTTTTCAGCACATTTATTTTGTGAAGTACTGTTCAACGATTTTAACAATAATATAAAAATTATACATTGAATTGCTAAATCAGCTTAGATAGTGGACATAACGCTGTTATGTATAGTTTTCTTAAAAAGACATATTTCAGTCCGGTCCAGTTCTGTAGCTATGGCGTTTCGAGTGTGTACAGACAAACTTAGCAAGTAATTATTTAAATCTTATGACAAGTGCGAAACGTGTATTCGAATAAAATTACTTTTAATTGTATAAAAATACATAACCAATAATTCACTGATGAATACAAACACCAAATATAATTAAATTAAAAACAGAAAAATATAATTAAAACAATTGAAATAATCAGTTTATTCACGTGCACTCGCGTTTTTTCAATGCAAATATTTTTGCAGAGTTTGTTATTTTTGCGCACTTACATTAATGTCACTTCCATTAAAAATTACTTCCAGTTGACTTTTTAAAAAAATGCTGTTGCATAATTAACGTGTGCTCTTTTGTAGATATGTAGCTAAGAGGAAATTTTATTAATTGTGCAGCACTTAAAATATCAGAAACGAATCTCATACTATTTTTAAAAAGGTTCTTTTGAACTTAAAGCTTAGCGGAAATAAAATTATGACAGTTGGGCTACCTACTTTGAAGCTTTTAATGAAAAGATCTTGATATTAACATTATCACATGTTTGAGGTTTAATTTATTCGTCCTTTTTAAATATTTCAATACAATAAATAATAAAGATGTAAATATAAGTAGAAAATGTAAATAAATGAGGCTAGTCGTGGCACAGGGGCACAAAGTGTGACTGTAAATGGACTGGTTGTGGGTTCGATCTCCACTCGAGGAGATGAAATATTTACTTACATTTACATTTCCATTTCTTCGCTCTGGTGTCGAGGCAAAGCGCGGCCTTGAGTTTTGTCACTCAACACGCAATGCCTCCAGAATTCGGTAGAAAGAGGGGAACGGAGTGTCTTAACACTAGGTTCCCTCTGCCTAGCCTGCTGTGTGCGGGATACAGCGTGAAGCTGAAAAAAAAAAGAAAAAACGTAAAATTAAGCGACTAATTTTGATGATCATCTGAATTAATATATGTACATACATAAATATTAATGTAAATTAATGTGAACATTTCAGTTAATCTAAAGTACGTGCTTTGAAACACATATTAAGTAATCATCTAGCTTTTCATCTGACGTGAGATAATTTCTTAGGTTTAAATATCATATTATTAAGAAATTCATTTATTAAGTAAAAAACAACTAAATTTCTAAGAAAAGACAAAACACTATGCAAAAATGTATAGGAAGACAAATAATTAAAGAATAATATAGCATATATGTATACGAGTAGATGACCTCTCTAACACGCTCACGGTCGTGTCTCTCTAACACGCTCACGGTCAAAGCGCGGCGTTAAGTTCCGCCACTCAACAAGCAACGCCTCCACAATTCCGTAGAAAGTGGGGAACGGAGTGTCTTAACAATAGGTTCCTTCTGCTGTTCTGTTTTAATTTTTAATATTTAGTAAATAAAAATATTCTTCTGGCGCTTATTATACAATAATGTGTTGTACTATAGATAACACAAACAAATATTTATTTAAATAACACAAAGTATTTAATATTTTATTTTTTACAGGGTGAATTCCTGCAAAAGGGCTTCAAAGAGGGTACGGAGTTGTTAGAAAAGTTCAACAATTTGGGTGCTCATGCAGTCCACGGTCACCAAGAAGCCAGCGGCGGATATCAACAAAATAAGGGCATTCTACCAATACATTGATTCCAAAACGATTGTTAACTTTCACCATCACTATTACGAAATACATATTATTCGAATCTTATCGTTATTTTTTTTGGTTCTAAACTCTTAATGAGTAAAGTTAGTCCAACTTTTATTAGTTTGGGAAAGTTTTTTAATGACTTTCTCGTTTTCTCACCAATTCTCATTATCTCTTATCGCAACAGCATAATTTCGGAGGTACTCGTAGATTATTAATCAGAAGCTACAAATTTGTCCATACTCTTGAATGTTTTCGATCCGTTTCAAGAGACTTTGCGTATTAAATAGCTAGATATATCTCTGAGATTTGTCTAATGTAATCGAGAAAACGGAAATAACTCGCTGTAAATGTACCTTTAATTTTATTAGAATATATACTTGATTTTATTTATATAAAAAGTAGAGCAGCGGAGCGGTAGGATTTAAACCCAATAACCTGCGTGATAGCATACAACATAAGTTATTATAATTGACAGCCACATGGCAGAGTACATAAATACGCTACTAATACTGCCAGTACTACAAACCATCATTCACCATAATGCTAACACCTTCTACAGTACAATATAATTTTAAATGTCAACATTGCCTTGAGTATGTTTAGGTAGATCACACAAAATATATCACAACAGTCATTTTTTTTATTCTGTAGAGGAAATTTTGTAAAGAGAGTCGGTCTTTGGAGTAAAAACCAGGTAATGTGGTAGTCTCACCCACAAAGAGAATACTCTTACCTTATTCTTAACTTATTCTCCTGGCTAACTTGCTATATACAAAAAAAAACATAATAAAACATAGTGCTTGTAGTAGCATACATTTAAAAAGTCTGCTCTACTTTTTCTATAAACAAAATCAAGTACTAATAAAATGGCAAAAGTATTAATAAAATGGCAAAAAGTAAACCACAGATTGTCTCAAACCAAAGTTTTTTATTCTTAGAACCGGTTGATATATAAAAAAAATGCATAGGCCAATTTAAAACAAAAAAATTGCAAATGAGACAAAACATTTAATCAAAAGTAATTAATACATGCTAATAAATGAAATTTCTTTAATAATATTTGCTTATTTATAGTGCATTTTGTGAGGTCTGTTCAAAGAACACTTCTTGGTATAACCATTACAGTACAAGATGTTTGGTGATTTCATTGAACTGTTAGACGAATATCCAGATTCGATGCTCGATTGACTAAAGATAGATCTAAAATAAATATATATATATATATATTATTATATATCTATTTACGAATCTCTGAGGCCAATCGTGGCGACAGATTTTGGGTTCGAATCCCACGCGAGGGAATTTTTCCGTAGTGTAGGTGATAGGTACTATCCTCATACAAGATCAGATTTTGTGCGATAACTATCATTTTCTTCAATTGGCATCAATTTACCTATTGTTTTATAATTTCTTTTTGCTTCACACAGTACCCCACATATAGTAGGGTAGGCAGAGGGAACCTGGGAACTTAGTATTTAAACACTTTGTTCCCATTAAGATATAATATGTTCAAAGTATGTGAAACCTGACGACTATGGGCTCAATTCCTACTTAAGAAAACTGCTCAAAATATTTTTAATTTTTTCAATACGAGATAGAAATTTGTGAATATAGTGCCTTAGCGTTATGAGGCCTCTAACTATTATAGAACGAAACATGGTAAAAAAAAGCCATTTTAAATGACATTCGCACAAGCAACGCAAGCAAAGTCACTTCGCTACTAGAATACCGTTATTTTTTAGAGATTCTTTAAAAAGTTGGAGTACCCGGCCGATTCGGGAGTGGGGGGCGTGGACACTGTCGACGATATCCTATTCGATGTGTTTGACCTCTGAAATTGTTTAGTAGAAAAATAAGAAAGAATACGGAGTGTTTAGTCACTACATTCATCATATCATGCAAAAGTACATTTATATATAAAAAAACAGTATTATCAGTCTCAAAAGAAAGCTATAGCTTGCAGTTCTGCTGATTAATTACATATATAACATATACAATAACAAAAATATAATAAATAAATTATAATAATAAATAAATTATAATAATTGTATACTAACATAGGTTAAGCAAATATATATTAACAAAATTATATGGATTTAAAAAGTCTGAAATAAAGATTATTATTATTATTATTATTATTATTTAAATTTCAAAATAACGCAACAATAATTATTCTTTAATGTTTTTATACCAATAATAAACATTAACTTAATTAATCAAAGTTAAACATTTCAAAGGTGTAGCTCATTAAAAAAATAACACGAACCGAAAATGTTTTAATTGAAAACTGGTGAAATCGAGAAAATGAAATAGGATTAATTAATTCGAGACCATTTTTTTACAACAAGCCGTCTCATTAGAAGAGCACGGTTTAATATTTTAAGCTTTGTTTCATGTTAAGTATTTAAACGTACCATTTAGTGGGAAAGTTGTTTTTGTACGGACAAAAGAATAATTTCACAGTACTTTTGTTTATCTTACTTATAAAAAGAAAGATACGTATTTCTTTTTGTTTTGTTTTGTTTTGTTTTCTTTTCTTTTTTTGTTCATTCATCTTAGGGGTTCGAGTAAGAAATATATTGTGAGAATATTTATATGCCGCGAAGGAAATTTAAACTTATTGTTATACAAATCATAAGTTGAATCGTAGTTTAGTTTGAAATTTCTTGATGGAGTTTTTAAAGTGAAACTTTTAACTGTATGCTTCAACTTGGTTCAAGAATAGACTTTATGAGAATGTATATAAAAATTCTGAAAATCTGACCATAATTTTCTTACTTTGTATATATTTTTAATTTACTTTATAGTTACTATAAGTACTTGTAATATAGTGACTAAATACTCTACTTTTGACAGGACATCTATTTATATATTTCTTAGTATAAATAAATAGATTCAAGTATTTATAGTACGTAATACCTGTATAAATTAAATTCCAAACAAACTATTTTTAAGATAATCTACACTGAATTTTTAGACATCCCAAAACATTTTTTAGCTTCACGCTGTAACCCGCATAGTAGGCAGAGGGAACCTAGTGTTAAAACAATAGCAAAATTTGACATTGCGTGTTATGTGGCGGGACATCAGGCTGCACTTTATCTTGTTACCAAAACGCGGAAATTAAAAAGAGTGGGAATGAAGCCCACGACCGTCCCGTTTACACTCACATCCTGTGTCACTGTGCCACGACGGCCACAACGTAAGTACCTATACATAATAATAATACAACTATATATAATATTTATTTATAATAATACCTGGCTATTGGGATGAGATCGATGCTTGCTTATCCTCGTAGGGGTCACAAGGTTGGATTGATACGGCTGCTATTGTAAATATAATTTATATGAAAAATCTAAGTAAATAATAAACCAAAACAATAATTAGTTAAATAAAGTGAAATATCAATAAATTATTTGATAGTGATTTAATTTTTGATCGACACAAGAATACATTATTGTACTTTAGATATGTACCTTCTTAAATTTGAAAAAATATCTTAAATTTGACTTCCATACTTTGTTTCTGTATTGATTTTATACGGGACTTTTTTATATAGATATAACATATGAACACATACGTATATACATTTATTTATTTAAATATAAATTTTAATCATTTTGTTTATGTAACAGAGTCAAAAGTCTTAAAGATATGGTTGCTAGTTTAAGTCGTATCGAAATTATCTTTTATGTTTTATTGTTTACAAAACAAATCTCCCTATTAATGGGAATACCCTAAGCCTAAAATAGTTGTGTATCTTTGTAAATAATCAAATATAGCGGAAGTTTCCTTATTTATGATGAAAGGTCACATACATAGATATTAATAGGAAAATAATATGTAATAACTATTATTTTTTTTATCACACTTTTATTTCTTTCTTAGAATGTACGTATCTATCGGTATTTTGATACCCGTTTAATATAATTCAACGCGACACAGTATTCGAATTACAATTTGATAATGTCTCATACATAAAACATTCTTATAATCTAATCAGCTTCACGCTGTATCCCGCACACAACAGTGTAGGCAGAGGGAACTTAGTGTAAGACACTCCGTTCCGCACTTCTGCCGAATTCTGGAAGCATTGCGTGTTAAGTAGCAGAATTCAACGCCGCGCTTTGCCTCGACGCCAGAGCGATGAAATGGAAATATAAATTTAAGTAAATATTTCATCTCCTCGAGTGAGGATCGAACCCACAACCAGTCGGTTTTACAGTCACACTTTGTGCCGCTTCGCCACGACTGGCCTTAGCATACTTATAAATTTACGGAAATATCTTCATATATTTTCCACGATTTATGATATAAAGAGAATTTGTTGATACATCATCACTCTTCACTTCTTTCTCCATTTCAAACCGAAAGTGAAATATTGCCTATTTTAACCCATTTCCCTACATTGTCTAGCCAATGTTGACATCGTCGATGAAATTCTATCGAAAAACGTGTAGTTTTAAGTTAAAATCTATTCCAAACTTAGGAAATAAAAATACTTTTAAAAATGTATAAAAACATTTTACATAGCGGGATTTGAACCCGCGCTTCTTGGAAACTGTCCAAGAATTACACTGAAAATTACATTTGACGAGATCATTTTCTGAAAATCATATAGTTTTAATCATACACAACTATCCTATCACATGAAAAAAGAAAACTTATACTATATCATAATAACCTCTTATAGATATTTCAAGTTATATAGTAGTATAAAAGTAAGCTCACATTATACGGAGTGCTTTTAGCCGGCCGCTTGTACGTGGGCGTAGTCTGAATGAAGCTGGGCGACAAATTGCTACCGGGCGATATGGGAACGCTGAATGGCGATGTTTGTTCTAAAAAAACGTCTAAAAATATATCGAGAATTCTGAAAAGATTATAAAAATATGTAGAAACTGGGATTGTCAAGGAAAAATATTAATGGACGCGCCGTTATTTTCCTATTTTTTGCTGTTTTGTATAAGGGTGGAAAATCACAAGGTTCTAAAAAATTACTGGAGCTATTTCGGAAATTTTATATATAATATTCAAAATATTTCTTAAAAATAAGGCAAAATACGTCAATTTAACCTACTGTTAAAGTAAGCGTAAACTTGTCTGAAATTATGTATTACGTAAAATTTACCATGGAGCAATCTCAATATCATGCTTGATTGAACAGCGTGGTTATGAACATATAATAACAGTTAAACTTTAAGTAACATCTCCGAGTGCAGCTGTAAGTAGCTTAAACCAATGTCCGTCTTCCTTGAAAAAATCTCTTTTTAAACTTATTAAGTAACTTTAAGGTATTCACTTAAAGTTATTAAATAACTTTGGTAACAGAGTCCGTTATAAAAGGATTACGACGACGCTTCAAAGTTCAAAGTTCGAAGTGCTTCTATCTAGTAAACTGCTTAAGAACTTAACATACCAAACAAACTATTTCAATGTATGCTTGAACATTCGAACAGCGAAAAAATATAAGAGAATACTAGGTATTAAATAACCTACTTACAGATTTTTGAAAAAACGATATTCATCGCCTTTTGAAAGAATTTACTTTAAATGTCATATTGAGCTTAGATATTCATCATTAAAGTAAAAAGTTATAATATATTTAAAAACCAGGCAAGTGCGAGTCCGATTTGTAATTGGCCCGTTGTTTTCGGTTGGGTTCCTTACCGTTTTCTATTATATTTACGCTTTTCATTTAAAAAAAAAACTTAACTAAATCAGCCCCACGTTGTTCCCCTAACGGGTTACTCAAAGAGAATGGAGTGCCAAACGCTCCAGTCTCTGTATACCTCTTTTCCCTTGTCCACTGTCATCAACCTCTTCATTCACGCCCTGCGGGGGGTCCTCCTGCTTTTTACGTGATCTTCCTCTAGTATGATACTGTGTTTTTGAAGGTCAATTGAGATCTCCCCCTACCTATCTTAGCGCTCACTTTTCCGTCATAAATCTTTTTTGCCAATCTTTTCTTCATTTCAAATACAAAGGGGTCCATAATGGAAGGCTTGGCTGCAGCGACTCCTGCCAGCCGTTACGAGGGCTGCAACGTTCCAGTGCGCACCAGTGCGTCCCCGCTGATGTGTCAAGTGGCGACGAGAGCGGCATTGGGGACCGCCACTCAACACGCGAAGTCCAAAATGGCGGAAGGTGGAGGACGAATTTACAAATAGCTTTTCGTTTCTAGTTACTAAATTGCAAAATTAACAACAGATAAACAGTTTTCAGATGACTGAATTCTTGGATCTTCATCATTGGTACTGATGTTTTTTTTTACGCGCCTCCCATATTTGGCATGGCGGGTAAAGTAGAGAATAGACCAAATATTCAATTTGTTTTACTCGGTTACCCGAAATCGTACGTAGATACGTTAAGATACAGGTAATTTAACTTACAAGTACATGTATATACAAAATTTACCTCCAAAATACATTAAAATGTTAAAATATACAATTTATTAGGTACTATCTTAATTGAATAGCGTTGCATATTTAAACGATGGACGGACCCGCTTTGGCTGTGGACATTACGTGAATAAAGATGAGAGCCAGATTACTGTTGAATATGATGACATTTACACAGAAAGCACTAACATTTTAGATAATTAAAACAATTTTGATTTATTTACTAGCTTGCTTGTTACTGTAGTGTTGGGAAACTTTTAATTGCAACTAACTATTAAATATTAACAATTGAGCATTAAGTTATGCGCACATCACATATGTATTTAGTATATTATATAAAACACATTTACTGTAAAGGACCGATATTACAATTACCAATATCTGTCAAAAATGTGAAAAATTGTGAAAAATTGACTTGCAGTCCTACTTATGAGACTCGATCAATAAAAGTTTATTGACAATATTAAGCTAAGTACAAAAACATGTAATATTTAATTGCGTGACAAGAAAATACACTTAATAGGACCAACAAACTTAGAACTAGTCTTAATAATCTTCTGTCTCATTCGTATAGAGAATGTATAAAAAAATATTAAATCAAATTTACAAAGTAATATTAAAATTGGACAGACTAAAAAATTCTTCAAACAAACATTGACATATTGTAGGTTCGATTTCCACTCGGGGGAAATATTTTCATTTCCTCCCTCTAATTACTAGGAAAAGCGCGGTGTTGAGATCCACATAATTCGTAATGCCTCCAGAATTTGGCGATAAGTGGGGAACGGAATTATCTTAATAGGAACGGAGTAGGGTCTTAAGAGTCTTAACATTAGGTCCGTATATAAAATATTACTATGATTTATAAATCATGGTAGGGTTTCAGGTAGAAATTCTTTAGTCATATCGACAAGTCAATTTTTGGATATGCGATAAATCATCAACAAAAGAATATCTGAATAGACCGTAGGCACGAAAATTTTATATAAAGACCATATTATATACCTTTTATTACAATTTTGGTGAAATAATTTTACAATAGAATGAAATCTTTTAAGTTGACTTAATTTTGCTGAAATTATAGTGAAGATCAGTATAGATATTATTATGGAACTTTTGTGTCCTACTCCTAAGAATCATATTAACAACAGTAAATTACCTAGCAAACGCAGAAAAACAACTTTATAAAAGTACCAAGTAAGCTTAAATATAGGTAACTTAAAGAAAAGTTACAAACTAAAACTAGGTCTTCCAATTTAAGAATTAAAACATTAAAGTTAAATATTAATTTCAAAGATAGACAGTACTGCAAAAATAATTGTAATGTAATGTCAGAAGGCAATTTTTGTGGGGCTAAAAGTTAATTTCTTTAAAATCTGAAATCTTGAAGAATTTTTATTCATTTTTTATCATCTTTACGCGTCTCCTGCATATAACCGCCCTGTCAGACAAAGAGAACCTAGTGATACAATACTTCGTGTTTTACTTTCTGTTTCTTTTTGGAGACAGTTTATGTTATAATATATATTGGAAATAAACGCCGCGTTTTGTTTTACATAATATAATAGCATAGAAATAAAAATAATTCAATAATTGTTGTCGGTCGCTATGCCACTACGCCATAACGGCCTAAAGGAAAATGAATTAATTTGATTTATCACATATTTCATAAAGGCCACAACCAACGTACACAGTTAAAGAATCCCCTAAAGTGCTAAGGTTTTAACCTTGTGACATTCCTATGAACTTAAAAGAGATTTTCCCCCTTAAAATATAACATTTGTGATAATAATATAAGATAATTAGAATAATAATGCTAATAATTTATAAGCTCGTTACCTTTTTCTGCCCCGAGGGAATAACTAGAGTCAAATGTGCCTACAACTAATTTAATTCAAAGTTTAGTATCAAAACTAAAATTTCAGATCAATTAATAATTACAACGAATTATTAATAATATTCTGAATTATAATAAATATAAACAGATAAAATAAAAAAAAATGTCTAACAGTCACGGCTAAAATTTTATGTATGAATTTTAAAGCTATATATTTCGAAGTTAGTTATATAAACATATAACATAGTAGTTCCAAACTACTATAACAATTCAAAACAAATTCCGTTAAAACAAAACATTTGAAAAAAGCTCACTTGATTGTCCATTTAACTGTGCTTCTAAAGTTTTTACAATTTTCTGATAGTCT
>JAATLQ010036612.1:17486-40748 GCA_013421005.1 Heliconius erato x Heliconius himera | reverse complement strand
TTAGTTATTCTTTTGGTGCTTTTGGTGTATATATTCATGAAACTGGTACGAAACTCTCGGGGCGTGAGTACGACTTGAACTTGACCGAAAATGTTGATTATTTTATAGATTATATAAAAATGCCTAAAAACGTGCTTTCTATGTATATTCTGTATACCAATTATATATTTAACTAATAATATATGTTACCAATTTAAAAACTATACAGGAGCTAATATAATTTATTTTACAAAGAATATAGTGAGTACTTATCCAAACCAATTAATTAATAATTAAGGCTGTTTGTATATCTATATTTCTTAAATGAATAATCATGTAATTCAAGCGGGCAAAGCCGCGAGCAGGCCGCTAGTACATAAATAAATTTTCTTTTTATCAATAATTAATTACAGAAAAACCTTTCGCATTTCAACTATTCAAATAAAACAAATTAAAATTCAACTACATACAAACATGGCAAGAAAAAAACTAATAATGAAGACACAACCATCACTTATAAAGCATAATGGTTCACAGTACTAGAATACTTCGCACGACATTCTTCGATCTTCAATAATTATTTTAATTGCTACCACTCATCGAATAACCTTTGCTTAGTGAAACCAGAGCGAGAGGTATCGTCGGACAGGTATCTCTTGATATGGTTAAGGATTTAAGCTTAATTTTATTATAGCAGTTGAGTTTAACTTCAAATATATTTATTGTAGCGTAAAATAAATTTTGATTGTGATTTGGTTGTGGGTTTTTTAATGGATGTGCAGAGGAAACATAGTGTTAAGACACTCCGTGGCCCACTTGTCGTCCTAATTATCGAGATATGGCTAAACCTAAGACGAAATGCAGGAAAGAACGGACGAAAACTAAATAACCATTCCCTTGAATATGGATCGAATCCCTAGACATCGCATTTCCAGTCATACTGTCCACTGCGCCATGAAGGTGTCATTTTTTTTTGGATTTATATTTTTTTTACTTCGATATCTCTCACAAAAACAACAAAATAATTCATCATGAATTAAATATTTAACATATCCGGTTACCTTAAGAAAATAATGGTACCTAATAAAATGTTATACATTATTGATCGTGAAAAAATCCACGAACTGAGTTTATTGTTGAGGATTGTTCGGCGTGACGTGTCTCTTAATATAAATATATATCAAAGTTCAAGCTTAAAGTATCTTCGTAAAGTAAGTACTTCAGTCGTCGTCGTCGAGACGCAGCGGTTTAAATAGTCGAACCATTTCAAAACTGCGACTACGGTTGTAGGTTAATTTCCCACTCGGAAGAATGTAATACTTTTATATTTAAAAAAAAATGCTGCAGCTTCACGCTGTTTCACGCACACAGCAGGGTAGGCAGAGGGAACCTAGTGTAAGACACTGCGTTTCCCACTTTCTGCCGAATTCTGTAGGCATTCCATGTTAAGTGGCAGAATTCAACGAATGGAAATATATATAAGTAAATATTTCATCTCCTCGAGTGGGGATCGAACCCACAACCAGTCGGTTTTACAGTCACACTTTGTGCCGCTGTGCCACGACTGGCCTCATTCTTTTATATTTGCAATCTTTTAACAAGATGATGAGAGAGAGACCGCGGCATTAACTTTCGCTATTACAAGCAATGTTACTACCGTGTTGTATAGCATAAAGCTAATAAAAAGAGCCTAAAAACTGTTAACAAATCATTTATTCAGAAGGTACCATGCCACAGACAGACAAACAGACATCTAACTTATAACATCCTTCTTTTTGAAAATGGTCGAAAGATAAATTAGATTTTAGCATAAAAACGAATTAATATTGAATTATCATTTTAGTATTTGAATCGACTACCAGCATATTTAGAACCTTCACTACTAAGATATAAATAGGCTTCACGCTGTGTCTCGCACTCAGCAGGGTAGGCAGAGGGAACCTAGTGTTAAGACACTCCGTTCCCCACTTTCCGCCTAATTCTGAAGGCATTGCATGTTGAGTGGCGGAACTCAACGCACTTTGCCTCGACACCAGTGCAAAGAAATGAAAATATAAATGTAAGTAAATATTTTATCTCTTCGAGTGGGGATCGAACCCTTAACCAGTCGATTTTACAGTCACACTCTGTGCCCCTGCGCCACTACTGGCCTCACTACTACAACATATTGCTTTGAAATAGAGCATATAATATTGAGATATGACCTTCATAATAATATATAAGTAAATCGTTCGTCAGACATCAAAGCTATCATTTCTTAATACAAGATGATGAGTTAAGTAAAAAATGATAGATAACTAGTTTCAAGATGCCTTGTATACTAACATTTAGTTATTTATATAATTATTTAGAACTTATTTATATAAGTATACTATGTATTTATTTATTCTGTTTTTTTTTTCAGTTTCACGCTGTATTCCGCATATAGCAGAATAAGTGGAGACTGTCAAGACACTCCGTTCTACTTTTTTTTAGATTCACGCTGTATCCCGCATGTATCGTTATATGTTAGGCAGACGAAGCCTAATGTTAAGACACTTTCGTTGAATTCTGTAGACTTACTTTTACTAGGGAACAGGTTGTCTCAACACTAGGTGGTCATATTTCCTCAGTCTACCCTGTTATATGCGGGTTACAGAGTGAAGCTAAAAACAATATAAGGTCGTGGGATCGATTTCTGCTAGGGTAAACGAACTATTTTTATATCGTTGCTAATATAATTGAGACAAAGCGCGACGTTGAACTCCACCAATCATTAAAATTTTGAAATAAAAGTTAAATATGAGATAAAGAGTCAAAAAAATAGATTTTATAGAACCTCCTTGTCTTTCTCCTCCTTTTTTGATAACAAAAACAAAACATATTACCAAAACCAGCCAATTCTGTAGATTAGGCAACATTAACCGACATCCACTCGAGAAATCTCTATACATACTTACTTACATACGTTCAAATTGTAATCATATTGAAGTTTGTATATCGTTTCAACGTCTGTCAATCTAACAATACACGATCTGATTTTTATCTTAAGTATTGAAATTGAATTTAACTTGTTGATATTACTCAATACATATGTATGATGATATATAACTTTATTATATTACAAACGATGGGAAAGTTAAGGCCGTTTTGCACTTTGAATAGTGAATATTTTTCGTAAATCGCTCTGGTACAAAGCGCGGCGTTAAGTTCCGCTACAAAATGTTTCGGTAAATGTGTGGAAAGTTTGTAACAAAGTGTCTTAACACTAGGTTCCTGCATACATGAGAGCTACGTAAAATAATTTAAGCTAGTGACTCGCTTGCGGCTTCGCCCGCTTCTATTACTACTTTTTTTATTTTCTCATATGAATTACTATTATTATCTAATAACGTTATCATTTTTAAGACAGTTATTTAATAAAATATTTTTGTGCTGCAATATTGTCGTATGCAATAATTTATATTGACATAGCTTTTAATTAACACTAAATGGTAATGAAAGTTGGCGAAAATACAACTGTGAAAACTTCATTTAAATCAGTTGGACCAGACCGGGACGAAGTGTCTTAACTAGGTTCCCTCTACCTACCTTGCTACATGCGGAATACAGCGTGAAACTAAAAAGAAAAAAAATCAAAGATAACGTCCTCTCTCTTTTTCCTTACCTTCGTACCTTCTCAAGATCACATAGCCAAATTCGAACCCATGATCTCTCACATATCAAAACAGGTGGTACAACCTGATAGCTCTTCTTCTTAATTCATGATTAATTATATCACTCCCAAATGATATTTCATTTGGATCGGCAGATTCAAGGTAAGTTTTGAGGGTTAGGCGTGAAGCCTCAGGCGTGTACAAAATTGTAATTACAACCTAATTAATCTAACTTTTTTTATTTAATTAAGGCCATCGTGGCGCAGTAGCACAGCTTTTAACTGTAAACGTGATAACTTGTGGGTTCGATTCTCACTCAAGGAAGTGAAATATACAATATTTCCATTTTCTCGCTCTGGTAATGAGCAAAGCTCTTAGGTTTAGTTAGATTATTAGTTAAATTCCGTCGCTCAATACGTGCCTCAATGGGAACGGAATCTTTCAAGTCTAGGGTCCTAGGTTCCCTCTGCTTATCCGGGATACAACGTAAAACTAAAATAAACATATTATTAATAGACAGTAGGTAGAACATCCCTAAGGCATTCTATTGCATCTCGATATCTTATTATAGGCAATTAATAATTTCAAAGTATATATTTGCAATATCTTGTTCTACATTTGTATGACCTTTATACTGGCGCAAAATCTGTCAGATAATTATATCATCATTTGAACTGATGTTAAATGTTGCGAAACTAAAATATTAAATATAGTCAGCTTCACGCTGTATCCCGCACACAGCAGGGTAGGCAGAGGGAACTTAGTGTTGAGACACTCCGTTCCCCACTTTCTGCCGAATTCTAGAGGCATTGTGTGTTGAGTGGCAGAGCTCAACGTCGCGCTTAGCCTCGACACACGAGCGAAGAAATGTAAATATAAACTTAAATTATTAAATAAAGTATTATTTTTTTTATCTTCCTTATATGATATAGTACACTATTTTTACTAAGTTGAAGCCGTCACGGTATATTGGAACAGGGAATGAATGTAAACGTGGTAGTAGGTTCTATTTTAGTTGGTTGGTTATGTTTTCTCTTTGGCAAGACAAAACATGGTGTTTAGTGTATGTGTAAATGTATTTTTTTCAGCTTGCTGCTGTATCCCGCATATATCACGGTAGGCAAAGAGAACCTAGTGTTAAGGCATCTGGTTTCCTATTTTCCACAGAAACACGATTCTGAAAGCATTGCGTGTTGTGTGGCGCACCTCAGTACACCAGGGGGAAGTAATTAAAATATTAGATATTTGATTTTTAAGTAGGAATCGAACCCACAACTTCTCGCAGTTACAGTCAAACTGTGTGCCGATGCGCCACAGCTGGCGTCCAATCTAATTATATAAATGTATCTATAAGAATTCGTGACCACCTACTTGATAAGCAGAGCCTACGCCACTGTACCACTATTCTAAAAGATCCCTGTCAATTGATATTATGCATATAGTTGTAAAGAAACTTAACTTATGCTCGATATATCTATGGGAAAACGAAAACCGTGACTAAAAAGCACGAAGCTAACATGCCTTCTTAATCTCTACATGCCTCTTGCAGATTGACTTTGTGTATTGTGTGTTATATTGCGGAACTCAACGCCGCTCCCTAGGTTCACGTTGCATTTTAAGTACAATTTTGTAAAAAAAAAAAATAATTTGGAAGCTTTTTTGAAATATGATTATTTATTATGAATATTTCTACTAGCGTTTGGGCTTTGCCTCGTTACCTGAATATAAATAGGAAATAAAAATATTAATATTTCCCCCAAGTGGAAGTCGAATCCACAACTATCGCGTTTTGAGTAACACCCTTGTGCCACCATGCTACGACGGCCTCAAGACAAGGTCTATCACTCTTTTGTTAAAAATCAGGTAGACTGTGAAACTTTTAAAAGAAGCTTTGGACTCCATCGCAAATGTTGAAAGAAGTGTCGCAAAACTCGATTATCTCGGTCTAACACGCAAAGAGCAGGAAATGCGTGAAAAAATATAATAAACTTAACTATTAACATTTACGTAAGCACGCAACGTTTCTAAAATTGACGATAAGTTAACGATGAAGTCACATATCATAAAGCTCTAACTGGTTATATATATTTTTTTCCTCACGTGTAATCCCGTAAAGCGACTCCGCAGATGAAATATAGTGTCAAAACAATCTGTTTCCACTTTTCATATAATTTTCGAGATATTGAACGTTGACTCCCACTATTCAACGCTGTATTTTAACTTACCACCAAGAAAATAAAAAAATATCATTCCTGCGAGTGAAAATCGAATCCACAACCGTCGCGCTTACAGCCGAATAGTATGCTACTTCGCTCTTATCTTTTATGATATAACAAAATAAATAAGGGAAACTAATTCTGAGGCACTCCTTAGGAACCCTTTTTAGATGTTTTGTTACATTTAGTAAAATAATCAGCTTCACGCTGCATCCCGCACACAGCAGGGTAGCCAGAGGGAACGCAGTGTTAAGACACTCCGTTCCCCACTTTCTGCCGAATTCTAGAGGCATTGCGAGTTGAGTGGCAAAACTCAACACCGCGCTTTACCTCGAGACTAGAGTGAAGAAATGGAAATGTAAATTTAATTAAATATTTCATCTCCTCGAGTGGGGGTCAAATCCACAACCAGTCGATTTACAGTCACACTTTGTGCCGCTGCGCCACTACTGGCCTACTTTTTTAGATTTTTTGTTGAATTTAATAAAATAGTATTAGAAATAATAAAATAATATTATGCAATATTAAACATCATCACATACAGACAGACAGAACGATCGTCGTGAGAAGACGTCGATAAGTAAATTAATAATGCAATAGAATTAAGAAATTACCCACACAGTGGTTTGACCCGCATCTGTCTACTTTGTTGAAAGCTTACTTAGTTTTATTATGACAAGCTATTGACTTTAGTTGGTAATATATGAAATTTTGGTATATTTTTTTTTTAGGTTCACGTTGTATCCCGCGCTCTGGGTAGGCAGGGGAATCTGGGAAGCTAGTGTTGACACTCCGTTTCTATTAAGACGCTTTCGTTCCCCATTTGTCACTGAATTCTGGAAGCTTTGCATGTAGGCAGGCAGATCTTACGAGTTTAAGGACGGAACTCAACGCGGCGTTTTGTCATCTTCTCAACAAAGATGATGGGGATGGTTATGAACATTTTCTAGCTCCAGTAATAAGACTAACTGTGGCGTTGAGTTCAGCCACTCAGCGTGCAATGTTTCAAGAATTGGGGGAAAAAAGGGGAAGGAGTATCTTAACAATTGAATTGAATTGACGCCCTCTGCCTATACCGCTATATGTGGGATGTTGCGTGAAGTTATTCCTTAGTATATTCCAAATAAATAATTCGAATTTCTCCTAAAATAAAAATGACAAAACCTTATAATATAACAAAATTTCACAAAATGAACCAAGATGTGACATAGTTTGAAACATTTTCAACAGAAAGGCGAATCGTGAGAACACATCGCGGTCGATACTAACATAAAATTAATGTAATGCAAGCGAAAGAGTATTTTGTGTGAATTATCCCCAGCCCTGATGATCTACATTGTGTAACGTTGGATTGACGGCATGTTGTTTATGAGGTGGTGTAAACTTGCGACTATTTTGTCGTTGAAGTTTTTCGACGTTTAGCTCTGCTAATTAACACCCAAATGATGGCCTAAATATTTAATGTTTTTATTTCCTTGCTCCGGTAAAGAGAGGAAGCGCGGCGTTGAGCTCCACTCCTCAACATGCAATTTCCTCTAAAATTCAGCGGAAAGCGGGGAATGGAAATGTCTTATCCATTAAAAGGAGAGTTTCAACACTCATGTTAACACTAGCGTCTAAAGTACGGAGGAGAGTGGGGAACGGAGTGTTTTAACACTATGTTTTCTTTCCCCACTCTGCTATCCGGGAAATAGTGAGAAGCTGCTACTATACTTATATTCGTTACAAATATTACTTTGATTTTCTATTCTCTCTAATATAGTACGGCTATAGTTAATAGCAATAGCACAATGACAGTGTTTCATGTATAAAAAAATATCTACATTAATTTTAAAAAATATATAATGGTTGTGCGAAATAAGTGCTTTTAAAACCAGCTTCACACTGTATCCCGCACGCATCAGGGTAGGCAGAGGGAACCCAGTGTTAACACACTCCGTTCCCTCCGTTCCCCACTTTCCGCCGAATTCTTGTTATTATATTTATTATTTTTCATAATAAGCGATATAGGTATATAATATTAACTTAAATATTTTTGTAAAATCGTCGGACTACTCTCGACACGCTAAGCACGCGCTCTACCTCCGTAGAAAAACATCTAATAAGTTTGACTTTATAACTCATTTAATAGTATAACTGGAGATGAGCCGAGGTCACAAATGATTGCTCTAAATACTTAAGTAATACGAACAACTGGTCAAGGTCGAAATAAATCCCTGTAATTACAGTTCCATGCAAAAAACGATAGAAATAATATTTTTTTTTGTATACATAGCTTCAAGCTATATTATGTAAATAGGAACCTAGTGTTAAGACACTCCACAATTGATGACGTCGCGTTTTATGATCTTACCAAAGCAAAATAATAAAATAGTTAATTCCCCCTAATGGGAATGGAGGCCACAGCCCTCGCCTTTACAGCCAGACACCGCGCCGCACCGCTGCAACATCACAGCCTCAGAAACAGTACTGAAAGTATTAAAAATATTTGTAAAGTTTTAAACATTTCTCAAGATTCACCAGAACCAGAGCGAGCAAATGAAAACATTATATATTTTATTTCCTCGATTGGGAATCGAATCCACGACCAACCGCGTTAACAGACGCAGACTTGTGCACTTGTGCCACGACTGGCCTCAAAAAAAAATATGTCACTCAACACACAATGCCTCCCGAATATGGCATAAAGTGGACAACGGCACTTAATGGCTTGGGAATGTCATAACACTGGGTTCCCAGGTTCCCTTTGCCCACCCACCTATGTGCAGGATACGGCGCGAAAGCTAATAAAATGATATGTAACTATATTAGTTAACAAAGATAACCTTTTTATCAGTTACTTTAATTTTAAAATTGTGTTCAGTGTCATAAGGTCAGGATCTCAGATCTTCTTTTGTGTTTTTACAATAGAACATATTACGACACAATGCCTTCATCTTAGTACGGCCTTACTTAGGAGACTAGAAAAGAATTATTATACGTATTATAATATATTCACTAAAACTAAATGACCGCTATGGTACAGTAGAAATACATATTAAATGTATTTAAGATATTCTTTATTCATATATCATAGAGGCCAATCGTGGCGCAGCGGCACGAGGTGTGACTGTAAAAGCGACTGGTTGTGGGTTCGATCCTCACTCGAGGAGATGAAATATTTACTTAAGTTTATATTTTCATTTCTTCGCTCTGGTGTCGAATTTAAGCGCGGCGTTGAGTTCTGCCACTCAACACGCAATGCCGCCAGAATTCGGCAGGAAGTGGGGAACGGAGTATCTTAACACTGGGTTCCCTCTGCCTACCCTGCTGTGTGCGGGATACGGTGCGTGCATGAAGGTAATTTATTTTTTTTTAATGCGAGAAACAGCGTGAAGCTGAAAAAAAACTTGCAAAATTATTATAAAATATGATGTTTTGAAAGAGGTCATTATTTACTCAATTGCTTATTAATATTTTCGGGTTATTCACATACCTAGTTAGGATCTGAAGATTATATTTTGATATTTCCATTTCGCTATTATCTTTATCATATATAGAAACCACCTTGGAGCAGTGGCACGCGAAACCGACTGAAACGTGACAATTGCGCGTTCGATTCCAACTTGTGATAATAATTTATTTTCATTTTCTTGTTCCGTTAATAAGACAAAGCGTCGCGTTGAGCTCCGCCACTCAACACGCAACGTCCTAAATATTGGGCGAAAAGTGAGGAATGCAGTGTCTCTGAGCTGTTCACAGGTTACTAGTAAACCTCGAACTCGAGTTCATATAATTTTTAGCTTTAATCAAATTCAGTAGCATTTTTTGCACACTTGGTGTAAGAAAACGTGTGTTTTACTATTTTAAGGTATATTTTTTACCGTGCTATTACCCTATAGCAGGTAAGTCAGAGGTACCTTGAAATCTAGTGCTAAAAACACTCAGAACACTAACTTAAGACACTTCCGTTCTCCACTTTCCGTAGAATTCTGGAGGCGATGCGTTTTGAGTGGCGGAACTCGACGCCGTCTTTAGCCTCGATACGAGAACCAGGAAATTGGAGGAGTAGGAATCGAACCTACAGTCTGGTTAACATCACATTCTTGCACCCCTGCATCTCAACTGACCTCTAAGCTATATATTTAAAATACTAATGATAAACAGTTTATGTCAGTACATCCTTCTGTTACCAACGGATTTAATTTAAACGAATCCTGTGTACGTACATACAAAGATTGTATTATTGCGAAATACGATGCATTAATGCATCGTATCGAATGAATCGTGGAAATTCCTCATAAATAAATACTTAGTACACAAAGTAGATATAAATCTTAACTTGCGTGGAGAAAATGATATACCTTTAAATTGGTTTGAATTGCTTTTGTATTGAGGTATCTTTGATGATACTTTAATTAATTAACTAGCTACGTCGTGTGGTTTTACTTCTGAATTTGTGAAAATCGTGGATAAATTTGGATTTTATTTCGAAACTATGAAGACAAATGAGTACGATTGCGGCGTTTGGTTTCGCCACTCAATACGCAATGTGTCTAATATAAGCCGGACAGTGGAAAACGGAATTCCTTGTCACTAATGGTTCCCTCTATTGCATTTATTTATTTCTTATCTTCCCTGATCTTCGTTGGGTACGCAAAAAAGACAACGGAGTTTACTTTGCCTCACTCACATCTGTATGTTTTACCAACCAACTCGCACTTGACCGGATTATTAGACTAAATAATTCCTCTAGACATCCATCATCCAATTTTATATTACAGTAATTTCCATAATTTATTATAGAAAAAAAATTCTGTCATTTTTTTCTTAACTGATAGCCCATCAGTAGCTTAATTGACCGCAACACGGAACTCGAATAGTTTTATAATGTGCATTTTTTTTTAACAATCTGTCTTAATGAATCAACGTAGTTTGACGTAATAATACTTTTTTTTATTTAGAGCAATAAAGTTTTTTTTTTAATAAAAAAAAATATTTGGCAAGTCATTCATTGGCTTTGGGAGGAACTTGGCAACATTTTGATGCTAGCGGAGTTTTATTTCTTTATTCATCCGGTTTGTCGCTGTGGGACCGTGAATAACTTAAACGCAATAGTTGTAGAGTTGATTCCTATTCTTTAAAATTATTATAATTTTTCCGCTCTGATAAGATAAACACTTAACTTAAAACCCATAGAAAGGTGGTGAGTGGAGTATTTCGGCACTAAGTTCTCTTTGGCTATCCTACAACTTCTAACGATGTGATATACAGCGTAAAAAAACAATCTCTTAAAACATAAAAATATCATATCACAATTTACGGCTTCCAAAAATAAGAACTTACATAGATATTTACGTACGTATAAGAACTTACAAGGTCTTTTAGATTTTCAAAACATAAAATAAAAATTGCATATATACTAAAAGCGCGGCGTTAAGTTCTGCCACTCAATATGCAATGTCTCAAAAATGGACGAAGTATTTAAACACTAAGTTCCCTTTGCATACCTGCATCCCGCATATATATCCCGCAGGCTATATGCGTGATGCGGCGTGAATCAAAAAAAATATAAACAGAAATCTGTGAATTTGTGGAATGCATGTGAATATATTTTCTTGCTTAATTAGAATGTGGACTTATAAAATTTATTTCATTATATCATAAAATGTATATGAGGGACATTTACTTTGTAGAACAATGACTTATAAGATTGCAGTGCCCGAAGCTTACTTAATTTAACCATATAAAGCACGTCTATAGTTAGACACTGAGATCTCTGACATTCCGTAAATTTTATTCGTGTAATGTATTTTGCGGAACTTAACTCCGCACTTTTATGTATGACACCGGGTTAATTACTTTAACTTGCATAGATATCCAAAATCATAAAATATTTTTTATTTCGTACCAGTAGTTTCTGAGATTATCGCGGCCACTCTTCAGTTTTTTTTTAGCTTTACGTTGTATTTCCCACATAGCGGGGAAGGCAGAAGGAACCTAATGTTAAGACGCTGCGCTCCCATTAGGACACTTTGGACTTTATTAGGACACTTCGGTTCTCCACTTTTCGACAGATTCTGGACGCATTGAGTGACGGAACACAACGTCGCGCATTGCCTTATTAAGAGAGCGAGAAAATGAAATCTTTAAATATTTAATTTCCTCGAGATGGAATCGAACCCACAACATTACATTTTCAGTGGCACGCCCTTGCGACACGACTGACTTCCACTTTACTTTATAATATTAAAATATATATTTTTAGTTTAATTAGTAGGTACGCCATCTAGCGGCGTTAAGCAATTTGCGTAATGTTCTAAACATAACAAGTTGCTAAGTTGTGTCGATTTATCAGAAGTTGTCGTGAATATTGATTAGATGGAGCTTCGAACTTTTATATAGCCTCAATAAAAACTGCATCCCTGATTTTTATCCCTCACATAGCACTATTAGGGTAGGCAGAGGGAACCTTGTAACCTAGTTTTAAATAAAAAATCAGCTTCACGCTGTATCCCGCACACAGCAGGGTAGGCAGAGGGAACCTAGTGTTAAGACACTCCGTTCCCCACTTTCTGCCGAATTCTGGAGGCATTGTGTGTTGAGTGGTAGAACTCAACGCCGCGCCTCGACACAAAAGCGAAGAAATGTAAATATAAATGTAAATAAATATTTCATCTCCTTGAATGGGGATCGAACTCACAACCAGTCGATTTTACAGTCACACTTTGTGCCGCTGCCCCACGACCGGCCTCATTATTATATATATTATATATTAATTATTCATGAATAATTTCTAAACGAGTTTAAATTTGTTTCTAAGTTATCTAATCAATATTTACATATTTAAATATTATTTACATGCATAACGGCAGTTGGCGCGTGCCTGATTGAAAATGATAGTTATGGGTTCAAAATATACACCTGGGAAAAGATATGCGAATCTATATTTACATACTAATATTATAAAACTGCAGTGTCTATTTGCTTATATGCGATAATCTTAGGAACTTTTAGGTAGAAATTGAGAAATTCTTCTAGTATTGGTCGTTTATGATGTAGGTCGTTTGTGTACGTGCTGAATATGTCAACTTTTAATTATTTCCTCTTGGCGACGTGGACGAAGCTGCAGGTAAAAGTTATTAATTTATATTTTTAAGTAAATACGACGTATGTATATGAATAGGTTCCTTTTTAATATTTTTTTATTAACTTGGTATGCATGATTCTCTGTTATGGAAACTTTGAACGTGATTTTGACCGACTTTTAAATTTTAAAAATTTGGAACGTCACGATATTTCAATGTATGAAGAAGAACCGATGACAATACAACAATGTGAAAAGTTCATTCCGATACTTTTACAAGGATTTTAAGAATATGTGTTTTTTTTCTTTGGGTTCCTGCTTTATTCCTCGAATGAGATAGCCGGTTTTCAGGCTCCATCTAAGAAAATGTATTTTTATTTAATGTCGATAACATCGAATAAGTCGATGAAGGCAGCAGGTGCCCAATTTTTACATTTGACTTGATTTTTTTTCGGAAAAGCGAGGTTTTTTTGTTTTTCTTTAATCATTCTATATATATTCTTATTATTATATAATTATGATAAACATGGGAACAATGAAAAATATTTTTTTAAACTTTGAAGATAAATTTATTTAAAAACGTAACATGATAGGTATTATAACAAAACAATAAAAAAAGAATATCAATACTGATAGCCAGTAAGTGGGTCGAAGCTTTGCGGTCGTTTTGGTCCAGAAAAGTCTTCGCCTAAGATTTTTTCGGTACTTGTAGGAAAATTAAATGTATCTGAATTCATTATTTCAATATTTGATGAATAAGATGGTCCTAACTTTGGAATGCTTATTTCAATGTCCTTCTCCGTAGATAGAAGACCATTATTAAAATAATTAGGTACATTCGTTTCTCCAAATGCATTTTCATAAGTTTTAAATGAATATGAGGGAATGGTAGAAGTTTGGTACTCCGTTGATATCTCAGTTAATGATGCAGTAGTGCTTGATATAAAATCTTTTTCTCTCGGACCTGAATAATATTTTTCCTCGTCGGGAGTTATAGATGAACGTGTAGAAAAATCAAAAGGTTTATATGTTGTATGTGATACATTTAAATCCGAAGGCTGTTTTCTCGATACTACACCTGAATTTGCAGCTTTCGGATAAAAATATCCATTACTTGTAGATTTGAAATCATCATTTTTTACAAAATTTATAGTACTGTCACCTTCTTCTCTTGCGTTAGATCCGTCGATCGGATAATTTTCATTGTTATATTCTTGATGAATTTTATCATTAAAATGATATCTGTGTTCGTCGTACAACTGTTCCTTGCTGTCGTAATTTTGTGGTTCGTTATCTTCATTTCTCGCTACGTAAGGTGTCATAAATGGCTTTGGTGATACTTGAGTATCTTTTTGAAATGTTTCCTGATCTTCACCATTACGTATATCGGAAAAACGTGTAGGAAATTCCTTTTCATTATATAATCTGGATTTAATAGTTGGTGAAGAATTCGTTCGCATGTTGTATTTTACGTCCTTATTAGTGACAGTTGTATTTTGATTATATTTGCTATCTAAAGTTTTAGATACGGGTTTCATATTGTCCAATATTTGATAACCTCGTTCGCCAGCATCATCATTATCTATTTCTTCATAATCATCAGGTAACGCTATTGATGATTTCTTAGAATTATAATAATTTGTTATATATGCTGGAGGCGATAATTGTTTAATAGAAATATCATCATTTTGCTTATTCCCCGGATTTGTCAAATATTCATTATGTTGGTTTGGTTCGAGAGGTATATTGCCTGAATTTAAATATTCATTTAAATTCATTTGTTTTTTGAAATCTTTTTGATATTTTTTGTGACCGTATTTATTTTCATCATAGGAACCTAAAACAATTTTAAAAACATGTTATATAATCCTAAAACTTAATAATCTAAATCTTTTAGATTTCTTTTATAAAAAAAATATTAGCCCAGCAAAAAGAGAAATATTTGACTTACCATCATCAATGATTCCAGCTTTTTTATCCTTATAAGCTTTTTCTATTACTTTCAAAATAGCCTCTGGTATAGGGGGTGGTGTCGGCAAATGGTCGCCTTCAGGTCTAAATCCATTTTCATCGGCCGTATAAATAACGCGATAAATTTTTCCATCATCTCCAATATATGAATAAGATCCCTTAGCTCTAACACCATTCAATGTCACCGCACTTTCGTCACCGTGAATTCCGTTTGATGTGTCAAAACTGTATGCATATCCTTCAGGAGTTAATTCGTTTTCATAGTTAAGAATAACTGCTTCTCTGTCAGATTTAGCTTGTATTCTTTCAGGACGTTTGATATTAAAAGGTATCAATGGACTTTTAGTTGTAGAGTAATAAGAAGTAGAAGAGGATATGTCAGCACCTTCAGGGAAATTTGGAATTTTACTTGCAGGTGTTAATGTAGTGGACATAATGATTGACGTAGGGCTTACTGCTGATAAGTATTTACTATTGGGATTTACTATGCAAGGGCCGTTATTTAAACTATTAGTTAAGGACTTATTGCATGGTAGATTAATTAAGCCATCTAAGTGCCCATCAACGTTTTCATCATTAGGCAGAGAAGTGGACACATACTCGTTATTCGTTGTTGGTTTAAGAGTATTAGCATAAACATTTCTATATGGTGTTTGCTGAGGGAAAATTGGATTACTAGATATATTATTTTCAGGCACATTTGTGATTATATATTTTTGCCCATTTTTATCATTCTGAAATTTACCAATATCAGGTCTTTTACTTGACAGATATTTAGGTTTATTATTAGAACTAATAGAGCTTCTTGTAAAATAGTCACTATTAGAAGATATTCCTGGAACTTTGTTTACAAAATCCTTAGTTTGATGAGAGGCTTTATCAGAAAAATCAATATTTTCTTGAATTTCTTTTGGACCTTTCCTATCTATTCCTATAGCAATTTCTCTATTAAGAATATAATCAGGATTAGCAGGGAGATTAGCTTCAGAATATTGAAACGGCACTTGAATGTCTTCAGGTCTGCCCCCAGCATATTGTGACCCAGGTGGTGGTAGATAGGTCCTGTCCAATTTATCAGCCCATGCAAGGCTAAGTGTTAGTAAAACCTGAAATTATAATTATTTGTAATTAATAATAATTAATGTTAACAAAATAATGAAAAAATTTAGTTGACATGTAAACAATTATCTATGTATCTTAAACTTTTCTGTTACTAAGGTATTGAGAGGCAGACCTAGAAAGTTCAAATTCGACATGTATTTTAGTAAGAGAGAGTAATGATTCTCACATTTAGAGAGGATTTCTCGAAATTTCGATGGAAACTTTCCATTATACATCTTCATGTCCACGTTAGCAAAATTACAGGAGACAATTGGTAGTATACATATATAACTAAATATAAACTTACCCAAAACATCTTCACTAATGTTTCAGACATCAAAACCAAATACACTATGTGACTTGTCCGATCAAATATTTCTATATATACTATCCTGTAAAACACTTTAAGAGTTTTTAATTTACAGAACGTGACAGACGGACATACAACGTGACAAAAATGTAATCGATGCTGTCCAATTCATGGGTGCTATTAAGAGGTGTTATTTTTTTGTTCAGTCACGCCATAGCGTTCAAAGTTGATCCCAATGATACCTTGACATTTTTTGAGGACAGTACAAATGATAACGCTTGAAGCCTATTGAAATTGAAAGTTTTAACGGAACATGTAGAAATCTATCCTCGTATCGTCTTTTTTATTGACTTTGATATTATTAAAAATAAATCACGCTGTATCCCGCACACAGCAGGGTAGGCATAGGGAATCAAGTGTTGAGACACCCCGTTCCCCACTTTCCGCCAAATTCTAGTGGCATTCTGTGTTGAGTGGCGGAATTCAACGCCGCGATATTATAATTAATAATAAAACAAATTGAAGAAAATTTAGCATAAAGCGAAATGTTAAGACAATAAGAAATCAAACTAACAAGCCAAGAAAAAATTAAAGGCTGAAAAGTATGAAAAAAAAAACTATACATTAATAGAAATAAAAATAAACCTTTGAAATTAAACTCTTAATTTCTTAACTAAATTAAAACCTCCTAAGGCAAACTTTTGATATTCTTATTAAAAAATATATTACCAGATAAACAAATAAACCTGATGCTATGGAAATTATGATAACAAAATAAACCCTTTTTAACATTTTTAAAGTATTATTCCGCACTTAGGAAAGAAAAAATAATTAAAATAAACCATGACCTACGCAATCATGAACATTAGCGGCAAAATAATGTATCTATATTAATATTAAAAACTGAATAGACTGTTTGGTTGAACGCGCTAATCTGAGAAACTACTCAAATTGAGAATATATTTTTGTATTGTGGATTTATCGACCTATAAAAGAAAAGGGCTATATTATATTACTGTAATGGTTTCGAGCTGTACCTAACTACAGTTAGAGGTGCGTCAGGCACTCAGGATGTCTCAAACACAAATTTTAGCCATTTTGATTTGAGGCCGGTCGTGGCGCAGCGGCACAAGGTGTGACTGTAAAACCGACAGGTTGTGGGTTCGATCCCCACTCGAGGAGCTGAAATATTTACTTAAATTTATATTCCCATTTCTTCGCTCCGGTGTCGAGTTTGTCGAGGTTAAGCGCGGTTAAGCGCGTTCGCTCCGGTGCTCCAGTGTCGAGGTTAAGCGCGGCGTTGAGTTCTGCCACTCAACGCGCAATGCCTTCAGAATTCAGCAGAAAGTGGGGAACAGAGTGTCTTAACAGTAGGTTCCCTCTGCCTACCCTGCTGTGTGCGGGATATAGCGTGAAGCTTATTTATTTGATTTATTATTATACTTGACCACGCGGTCAAGCCGTATGTAAAAGCTTGTTGTATAGAATAGCGTCCGTCAAAATTCGTTACTAGTGCAAGGTATCATTGTCAAAATTTACAATAATTACAGGTTCAAAGCTCACGGCAATTCATGACGATATGTCGTGGTGTAATCAACCTCGTTTTGATGTTATATAATTGTATAATAGAAAATGCTTATTAGATTTTTTTTTTAATATCATCAAGCGTCTCTTGCAAATTATGATATATGGAGAGAGAATTGAGGCTAGTCGTACCGAAAGGGAACAAGGATTTTAAACGCGAAAGGCTGTGGATTCGATTCCTACTCGAGGGATCAAATAGATTTAATATTTTCAATTTTTTCGCTCTGGTAACAAGGCAAGGAGTGGCGCCGAGTTACGCAACTCAACACCTTGCCTTTAAAATTCGGAAAGTGTAGAATGGAAATGTTTTGGAATGGAAGGTTCTCTCTGCCTACTCTTATATACATATAATACTTCAGATTTCGTATACGAAATACAACATGAAGATGATAAAAATTATTACATGTATTAAAAAAATACATATTTCTTTTTGAGTAGGTTTTTATTATATGATAATGAGAATGAATCTAATTTCATGAAACAGTATAAATTTATCATAAACTTTTTGGATATCTAGAGGATTAGGGATAATATTAAATACTTTATTTAGTAAACGCTATTAGTAAAAAAAATTGCAATAAATACTTTAAATTGATATTGGTAAGGTTTTTATTTATTTTTGATATTATGCATACAAAAATACATATACAAACAGATAAAAAAAATCCAAATCAATGTTTTAGTCTGTTACATTAATAAGTGCTCCAAATATACGATTCCAGTTACGATTTTATTATATGTATAGATGATTTTTTTCCTTCAATATTTTAAACATATTGTCCTTAATATATTAATATTCTATTACTCCTGCATTCAACTTGAATTATGATATTGTGTGTTAAGCTGCGTAATTTAATGCTATGCTTTCTATGTTTCCAGAGGAGAAAAAACAACCCACAAGTAAAACCTATAGTCACTACGTTAACAATCAGAAGCTGTACTACTGTAATAAAGGTGCAATTTCTTTTATAAAGGTTTATTACATTATTATATATGTATGTATTTAATATTTTGAGGCCAGCCAGTCGTGACGCAGGGATGCATGAAACATGATAAATGTTGTTCTACCAATCTACGAAAAGTTTTTTCGAGAATGGATGTTTGTTCGATTTTTACGCAAAACCTACTAAACGGATTCAGATAAAACTTTAGTTATATTGCTTATACATCAGAGTGACACAGGCTACAATTTGTGCAACAATTTTGTAAAATTTGGCAATAATATAATAATAAATTTCAGCGTATAAAGCTACGTTTGATACAGAGAACTTACGAATTTACTTAATCAGACATGGATGAGGTGAAATTCTTAAACTAGGTATGAACAGGTTATGAGACGCCTAAAACATATTTTTGAGCTTCACGCTGTATCAAGTACACAACAGGGTAGGCATTTTAATACTAGGTTCCCAAGTTTCCTACTTGGGAACCTAGTATTAAAATACTTAGTTCCCATTACGACACTTCCGTTCCCCACTTTCAGCCGAATTCTGAGGCATTGCATGTTGATTGGCGAAACTCAACGTCGCTCTCAGCATCGTTACCAAAAGGTGAAATTGAAAATATTTAATATTTATTTACCTCGAGTGGAAATCGAACCCACAATTTGTCGCGTTTATAGTAGCACGCTAGTGGTTCTGCACCACGAGACTATTCAATTAATGTTCAACTTAAACTCAACAATTTAATGTTCAATTTGTTAATGCTACGCTAGTGTAAACATTTTCTCAAAAATATTTCATCCAAATTCAAAATATTCTTTATTAAAACAGGCTATCGTAATCATTTTTAAATTATCAAATGAACATAAAACTACCCCCAGTTCGGAAGTCATTTTTTTTCTGAGAAGAGCCGACATTACTAGAAATAAGCTGTTATATATTACTTCCGAAGAGAGCAATTAAAAAAGATACTCTCTAGTCGTTATTTAAATCATAAATTTATCCTTAACTTAAAAAACTTTAAACACTATCTATAAAACTCGATGACAATTTGAAATTCAAAATAAAAATGTGTATCATTCTCTTAGGCAATATTCCTTTTCGTAAATAACCTTTTTAATTATTTTAAAATAGAAAATGGGGAATAAATGAAAATCGATATTAATTACAATAAATAAAATACTATATTAGGAGATGTACATAGCTATGTCGTCGAATTAATACTGGTATCCACTTTTCGCGCTGAAACTTGGTTTACGATTTCTGATTCCGAATTGTCCATTCTGAGAAGATCTATCTTCCACGACTTTACGGGCGATAGGTGGCAAATACGCGTTGTTAACCCCAATTGAAACTTCTTGATGGGCATTACTAAGAACATGGTCTAAGTTTTGAGCACTTTCACCAATATTTCTAAAACCCTGGCTGATTGCTGCTGAGTGGGTTACAACGGAGTCTTCATCACTTACAGCCTGTTCTTCGTTGACCAAAACGTAGTTAGCTTGTTTGGCAATGTTCGAATTGATGACATTGGAGCTAGATATGTAGTGTTTTTGGCTGTCTACTTCACCATACTTTCTCTGATCGTAAGATCCTGAAAAGGAACAAATATTAATTAGTATAATTTAATAAATTATAGTGGATAGGATTGTTGTCCTTTATCCAAGTAGGTGAAAAAATATGTATTATATGTACAGACAAGATATTTGAATCCGCAATTATTATCTTCAGTCACATTAGAAATAAAAGTATATTTTTTGTAAGGCCACTAAAATCTTACCATCATCATATATTCCAGCGGCTTCATCACGAGCGTTTTGTTCCAAAGATTGCAAGATTTCCGCTGGGATAGGGGGAGGAGTGGGCAAGTGATCACCTTCAGGACGGAAACCGTTTTCATCAGCTGTGTATCTGTAGATAGAGAATAACAATAGCATTTATAACATTTGTGTGTAAGTATTTAAAGAAATTATTTTATATTTTCACAGTACACTGTGTTTATTGGACAAGACGTGAAGTTAAAAAAAGAACGTGAGTAAAAAAATACTGCAAAAATTTACCTGATGCTGTACTGCTTGCCATCATCACCAGTGTAGGAGAACCCACCATGAGCCCTCACACCATCGACCGCTACGCCTTTTTCCTCACCGAAAATACCATTTTCAGTTTCATAAGCATATGCGTAAGATTCGCCATTATTTTGATAATCTTGACGCAAAATTGCAGCATGTCTCTCTAGAGCTGCCTGAGGCCGTTCAGGTCTCTCTACGTATCTCACTTGGTAGTTCACCTTATGTTCTGAATCGCTCTGACCAGCGATATGTGCTTGATTTCTAAATTGCACAAATTCGTTAACAGATTGCTCACGATCTGCATTTAAGTTGTTTAAAACTGCTTTTTGTGAAACTGGCAAATCGCCTACAATAATAGGTCTAGATACTGGAGCCTCTAAGAATTCGGAACCGCCAGAGGACTGAGCATGGTTAGGAGGAAGATAGCCCCTGCCCAACTTGGCTGCGTTGGAAGCAGCTATAATTGTTAATAAGGCAATCTGTAATGAGAATATACATATGTTAATACATTCAGAAAATTATATTAGTTTAATAAGAGATATTTATGGTAATGAATGTTAGAAAAGTATGCTTTATACATTTATTATTCAAGTTATGTAAATATTATATAAAAAGATATATTTGTCCTACTTTTATAAAGCTTTAATTGAGTACAATTGCTTATTTTATTATCTTTCAAGTCTCCTGCTTTATGAAGAGTAAGCGGGGAGAACCAAATGATACATCTCTCTGGGTCTCCATTTTTATTTTTTAATTATAAATTAAAGAAACAAATTTGCGCACTTTATTTAATAGATAAGGTGGATACTTTAAAATATCCCGGAACGGGAATCGTATGCACGACCACCAGACCCAATGCGTGCAAATCTAATTTTATTTAAGCAAAATTTACCAATCTCATGTTGACTTTTTCTTATACACCACACAAACGCTACTGATTGAATGATGTAATGTTATAATCGTGTTTCTTATTTATACTAAATCCTGCACTTATTGATCTACATAAATATTGTGCTCTTTATATAAAAAGTCGTGGCTTCTATTGCCTAATCGAACGCTATACGGAGATGGACGCATCTAATTGTCTTGGACAGCTTTATGCAAATATATATCGCAATTTTATTCTATGCTGTGTTGTGTCTAGTTCTATAGTGGTAATATTTATGAAAAAGCAATTTTTATATTTATTAATATTTTTTATTTCAGCATATCATTGCTTTTAAGCTATTCTTTTTATTGTATATGGTAGAACTAATTTTATTTAGTATAAATATGTAATGTTAATATAATAATGTTTACTATATTTTTTTTTTTTTATTTTACAATTTTTCTGTTTTTCCAAGTTTTTTAAAATTTTATTTTCTAGATTCATCCTGTATCCTGCATACAGTAAGATACTAGGGAACTAGGCAATACTGGGGAACCTAGTGCTAGGATACTTTGTTCTCCACGCATCGCCTAATTTTTGCAATATTGCGTCTTTTTTTAATTACTGAAAAGAATATTTCCACACTCAAACAGTAATCTTAACTTAAAAATGGACCAAAAAATATTATCATATATACATACATATATGTATACTAGATACACATTAGACGAATGAATAAAAAGTTTTATGTAAATTGATACAGCGAAACTCCTTATAAGGACCTATTTGTAATAAAAATAATATTTAGATTTGAAAAATAATATTAAAAATTACATTTTTGGCTCTATATTACATAAGTCTGTCCAATGCGGAGATGATTCAATGTACAGTACAGAAGTGAACTTCATACTAAAATATCGACCTTGGTGCATTCCAAAAGTAACCGACCTCAATTTAATATAAGTTATATGTATATAGATAATTAAAATATCGTTAATTTAAAATAATACGTGATGGTACTGAGGCCACACAGCGTGCAATTTCTAAGCTTTTCGTCATACTGATTGTAAATCAATTATAAATTAAATGTATTGAAAATTGAATATTTTAAGTAACGATTTAGTTAAGAGTTAGTCTTTGTTTTTGCGATGTTTTAGCTTTATTTAGTCAGAGGTAAAGTAGTGTTAAGACACTTAGTTCCACACTTTGCGATAAAATTTCGAAACATTGCTTTTTTTTAATATAAATCGATTTATTAAAAAATATAATATATTTTCTTTGAGGCCGGTCGTGGCGCAGCGGCACGAGATGTGACTGCAAAACCGACTGGTTCTGGGTTCGATTCCCACTCGAGGAGATGAAATATTTACTTAAATTTATATTTCCATTTCTTCGCTCTGGTGTCGAGGTTAAGCGCGGCGTTGAGTTCTGCCCCTCAACACGCAATGCCTCCAGAATTCGGCAGAAAGTGGGGAACGGAGTGTCTTAACACTAGGTTCCCTCTGCCTACCCTGCTGTG
>JAATLQ010036612.1:0-17386 GCA_013421005.1 Heliconius erato x Heliconius himera | reverse complement strand
ATATTTTAAAAAAACATAGAAATTAACAATTTCGTTATCGTATAGTATTGTCAATTTTCTCTTTGGATATAATAAGCTTGTGGAAGTTGAAGTCAAAATTGGCATCATCAGCCATTGTTAGGTTTACGGTATTTTATTTTTTAATATTTTTCATACGACACCTACTTTTCATTATAAAAATATAATTTAAAATTGATAATTAGAAAATCTTTCTAAAATTTTACAAGTTGTCTGTTCTAATAACGAGATTTTTCATATATATCCCTTAATCTTTAACATGTGTGGTTTTTTTTTGCGTCATGCTGTATTCCGCATATAGCAGGTTAGGCAGAACCTGGAAACCTAGTGACAAGACACTCTGTTCCCGTTAATACACAACCGTTCCCCACTGACACATACGAGTATGTGCCATTACTTTCAAAAACAAGATTCAAATTTGCAATCATCGTTTATTATTTACTTAACAAGTTCACAAATATGCCATAAGAATTATATTACATGAATTATAATTAGAATGGATTATTCAATTTTTTTGCCTCCGGCTCTCGAATACAGGGCGGTAGTGACAAGTTCATAACCGGTGGTGTCAACTGACAGCTCATACTTACAAGTGACAAACACCTACAATCTAAAATGTACACGTAATGCGATCTACTTTCTTATAAGGACGATATTAATTATTAATATTTGTTGATTAGATTTGATTTATTTTAACGAATTTTTTGTATGATTTGTTTCTTTCTAGGAGCTCTTTCTCTCTCGTGTTATATATGCGGAAAAATGCGTGAAATTGCAAGAAAATGTATTCTAATAAAAATCCTGAATATTCCTTAGGTAGGTACTCATTTCATTAATATCGTAGAAACCTCAAAAGACACTCAACGAACATTATAAAAAAATACGCAGTCCTGTCGTGGCGCAGCGGCACAAGTATGTGGCCGTAAACGCGACGGTTGAGGGTTCGATCCCCACTTGGAAAATTAAATGTTTAATATTTTAAGCTTTGAGGTCCGCCACTCAACACGTAGTCTCTAGAATTCGGCAGAAAATAGGGAACGGGGTGTCTTAACAGTAGGTTCCCTCTACCTACCCTGTTGTGTGCGGAATACAGCGTGAAATTAAATTGAAAATATTTCCAAACAGTCATTTACGATATCCACAATTTTACAAATAAACAAATTTTGCTATAACAAAACTTATGCAAATGAAAAAAAATTAAGCAATCCTTGTCCATTATTAGTGTCGCCCAAAATAGAATAAGCTCTTCCTACGTTTGTTCTCGATATAGAAATAATATTGTAATTATTAAGAAATTTTAATAAATGTAGTAAAAATATAGATAATTTGCATAATGCAAATATAAATAAATATATCGTAAGATAAAGAGAGTGTTGATTTAGTTTTATTGTGATGAAAAATTAATATTTTGCATACTATTGTAATATGTGGCCGTCGTGGTGCAGGAGCCTTGTGTCCTTCGCGATGGTTATTGGTTCGATTTCCACTCGGGGGAATGAAATATGTAATATTTTCATTTCTTTATTGTGCTAACAAGGTAAAGCACGTTGAGTTTCCCCACTCAACAACTAATTTCTCGAGAACTCGGCGGAAATTGGGTAACGAAAGTGTCTTAATGAGAGCTAAGTGTCTTAACACTAGCTTCCCAGGTTCCCTCTGCTTACCCTGTTATATACAGGATTTAACGTGAAACTGATAAAAAATTAGCAACAATATTGTAATATAAGGAATATCTGATTCTAAACGCGATTGTTGTGGAAACAGAATCCCTGAGAACAGAATCATTCAATTCCCCACTCAGATAACACAAAACGCGGCGTTCCGTATATATTATACTTATTTAGAAAACGTATAAAAAAATTAAAGTAACGGAACTCGAACCCGCACCTACTGGAAACCGAGTTCGAGTCCCGCTACGTTCAAATTTTTTTACGTCTTCTTAGTAAGTATTTATCTTTCCTAAGTGTGGAATAACATAGTGGATGATACAGTGTTCACACGCAAGAATTGCTCTATAAAGTGGTTTGCATTTAATATTTTAAGCTTTGTTGTTATGTTTCCAATTTCTTTAGACATTATTCTTATTAAATTAACATAGAGATAGAAGAGAGTTTTGTAAAAAAAACAGTCGGATAACCTACCAAACGTCAATATTGTTATGGTAGTGTGACATTTGTCAGAAAACTGAGTAAGTAAATGTGTAAAAAAGTACTACTATAAAATAAAAAATAAATCAGCTTCACGCTGTATCCCGTACACAGTAGGGTAGGCAGAGGGAACCTTGTTAAGACACTCCGTTTTCCACTTTCCGCCAAGTTCTTGAGGCATTGCGTGTTGAGTGGCGGAAGTCAACGCCGCCAGATACCAGAGCGAAGAAATGAAAATATAAATGTAAATAAATATTTTGATTCTTCGAGAGGGGATCGAACTAACAACCAATCGATTTTACAGCATATATTCGCACTTTGTGCCCCGGCGCCATAACTGGCCTCCACTATTGGCTATTATATTTGCAGACATCTTTCAAGTTGATAATGTTTAACATAGTTTCCAAAAATATTAAATGATGATAAACACAGCTCAATTTTTTTGTGTTTAACTAGCAGAGGCAGGGGTTAAGCAAGCATCATCTTGATTTATCTTTTAATATTGACTTTTTAGTAGGTACAATAAATAGGCCATTTACAAAAAGCCTATTTCAGTCTTTATTACAAATAAACTAAATGATTGAGGCCGGTCGTGGTGCAGCGGCACAAATTGTGACTGTAAAACCGACTGGTTGTGACTATATTGACATTTCTTCGCTCTGGTGTCGAGGCAAAGCGCGGCGTTAAGTTCTGCCTCTTAACACGCAATGCCTCCAGAATTCGGCAGAAAGTGGGGAACGAAGTGTCTTTCACTAGGTTCCCCCTGCCTACCCTGCTGTGTGCGGGATACAGCGTAAAGCTGATTTATTTATTTATTTATTTTAAACTAAATTATATTTTTTAGTTTGGATCAATCAACCAATTTTAGATCAATCCCATTATGTAAGTTATACGTTTATCTTTAAAGGTCGAATATCAGTAACTCAACCCAGCGATAATTCGAGCCTCTATAATTTAAAATTATCACAAATTCCCTAGAAAATATTAAATTAAATTTAATTTAATACCTCACTTTGCGTTTCAGACTGGAAAAAGCGTTGCCAGATTTTCTCTCGCTGAAGAATGGGATTTTTGTACATTTTTTAAGTAAAAAAAGCGGGATTCTTTCATAAAATGCGGGACAAAAAAATTGGATTTTAAGTTTTTATTTATCCATTTATTTGAGTTTTAGATAAAGCTTTCAATGGTGATAGATTTCAATATTAAATGTTCTACTATAAAAATATAGTTCTAATGTAACTAATCACTATACTTTACCATATGTAAGGCAGTTAAGTAAGTTTTCGGAATAATTATACGTAATTTACGAATATCATACGAGGCCAGTCATAGCGCAGCGGCACAAAGTGTGACTGTAAAACTGGTTGTGGGTTCGATCCCCACTCGAGGAGATGAAATATTTACTTAAATTTATATTTCCATTTATTCGCTCTGGTGTCGAAGCTAAGCGCGGCGTTGAGTTCTGCCACTCAACACGCAATGCTTCCAGAATTCGGCAGAAAGGGAACGGATTGTCTTAACACTAGGTTCCCTCTGCCTACCCTGCTGTGTGCGGGATACAGCGTGAAGCTGAAAAAAAATTGCAAATATACTACTTTGCATTTCTACCTGGAATAAAAAACCAGGACTACGCCTGTCCCGATTGGGACATTTAATTTTTGGGCTAAAAATCAGGACATCCCGCCAATAACGGCATCCGGCCTAACTTGGCAACGCTGGTCTACAGTCATATTGGCCTGAATCAATAGTTATTATAGTTCAATTTCTTTTAACACGCTAGCCATTTTTTTTATTTAAACCTGTCAATATAGCTTAAAATAGCATAGTATAAAACCGGAAGTGTTAGTTAGTCATTCAACTTCCTTATATCGAATAGAGACAAGAATGTAAATATTCATTACGAAAACGAAAGTACATAATTATTTCGTAAATTAAAATTAATTTGTGCTAATGTGCTACTTACTACCTTCTTGTTGTATCATTACACATAAAAAAAATATTAGATTTTTGTCCAAGATTACCTAATTTGGAAGAAAATAATTTAAAAAAATAGAAATTCGAAACCAGTCGTGGCACGTGGCGCGTGTGCGACTATAAACGCAGATTGTGAATTTAATTTTCACTTGATGAATTTTTTTTTTTTTATTTCCCCCTCGTGGTCCCGGCAAAGCTCGTCGTTGAATTCCAACTAACAACCCATTTTAATACGCAATGCCTCCAGAATTAAACGGAAAGTGAGAAACGGTATCGTCTTATTGAGAACGGAGTGTTTTGACACTAGGTTCCCTCTGCCTACCTCTCTAAGTGCGGAAGATAATAATGATCCAATTGAAGCAAGTCGTGGTGCAGGGGCACAAAGTGTGACTGTAAACGCGACTGGTTGTGGGTTTGATCCCCACTCGAGGAAATGAAATATTTATTTCAATGTATATTTCTATTTCTTCGCTCTGGTCGAGGCAAAGCGCGGCGTTAAGTTACGCCACTGAATACGCTATGCCTCCTGAATTAGGCGGAAAGAAGAGGACGAAGTTGCCTGACACTAGGGTTTACTCTGCCTACCCTGCTGTTTGCGGGATACAGCGTGAAGCATTTTTTTTTATTCGATTACAAAATTATTATTACATTTATATTTATAAATAAATATTACATTTTATATAAATAAAAATACACTGTAAGAATATAATGAGAAAAAATTAAAATACATACAAATTCTTATAACGTTTTTTTTATCACTTATGACGTTGCCACGGAATGCTTAATGTGATATTATGTAAATATAAAACGGTACCTGTATTAAAAACTGACTTAACATGTCAGTAATGTTAGTCCAATTTTTTCCTGTAAATATTTACGTTTTTAAGTATTTTTAACATTAAAAAAAAGTCATGGCGCAGTGGCACAAGCGCACTAGATAAAATGAAAAATTTCCCTTTTCTAAGCTAATGTCGAGGCAAATTGCGGCGTTGAGTTCCGCCAATCAATACGCAATGCCTGCAGAATTCGGCGGAAACTGGGAAACGGAGTGTCTTAACACTAAGTTCCCTCTGCCCACACTGCGGTGTGCGCTATACAGCGTGACGCTATTTTAAAAAACATTTAAAACTTATTTTTTAGAATAAAAATATCTTGACACTAATGATGTTGGATAATAAGTGACTTTAATACGGTTACAAAAGTGTACTAAATAATTTATAGATATTGCAAAAAACATTAAAATATTACTTGTAATAAAAATATTAGAATAAATATTTGATATTACATAAAATAATTATGAATGATTTTATAATATTGAGGCTGTCGTGGCGCAATGGCACAGCATCTGTCCATAGACGTGGCTCTTGCGGGTTCGATTCGCGCTCCGGGAAATGAGTTATTTTTATAAATAGTACTAATACAATCTCCGCTTTTTGTCTAAATTCAAGACATTGCGTCTTGAGTGGTGGAACTTAACGCGGCGCCTTAACATAACAATCAGGAAACTAAAATAATTCGTTCTCTCTTGTAGGAATGGAACCCATAACCAACATCAACCCTTAACCGTCATGACAGTCTACCTTTGACTGTATATTCATATTACTAAGAATCATCTTTATCATATGTTTAAATAAAAGTTATCTCTTAATTCGTTATGCTCGCTTATAAGCTCATTTAATTTTGAAACGGCAAATGTGAATAAAAGCAATAGCCGTTCCGTATATTGTACTGTATCCCGCATATTACAGGATAAGCAAAGGGAACTTAGTGCTAAGACACTCCGTTAAATAAAAATAAATAAAATAAAAATTGTTTTTATTTCTCAAAAATCATACAAATATTTCTTTGGTGACACGACCCCAGAAAGTAATTATAATACTTGTGTTGGGATGCCCGTTCCCCATTTTCTGCAAAATTTACTAAGTTTTACGTTTTGAGTGACAGCATTGATCAACGCCGTGTTTTGTCTTGCTACCAGAGCAAAGCAATGAAACGAAGTGGTCATATCTTCTTTATTAGAGGTTAATATAATACAATAAGATAAGATAGATAAGATAGAATAAGATAAGAATAAGATAGAAACGAAGTGGCCATATCTACTTAAGTAGAGGTTATGATCACTTCGGTTATACTCTCCACATCCTGAATCCATCTTCCGATAGGCACTTAGAATATATAAATTGTAAAATTGTAATAGATATTAAGTTAATAGATAATAAGTGAAATGTTTACAAAAAAAAGGCAATCTAAAAATACCTGGACTTTGTTAGCAATTAAATATTTAGATAATTATCTCTAGTTATAAGCCTTATTTAAGCAGCAGATAAATATAAAATTGATGATTAGCTGACAATAATGAAAAAGTTAAAAAAAAAGTACGGACCACGTGTCTGTAGTGCTTAGTTAAAATTATTTCAAAAAAAAAAAGAGCAAAGCAATGAAAATAATTAATTTCTCAGAGTGAAAATCGAAGCTACTACCGTTACGTTTATAGTCAGACGCACTTTAATAATATTCCTGATTCAATTCTAATAATTTTCTCGATTTTTCAAAGTAAGTCACAGCCATTAATAAAGCGCCTAGAATATTTTATTGTCTATATGTTATATAAATATTTGGCTATTGAAAAATGTGCGGGGCTCTAAAGTAATATTAGTTACCAAATCAGCTTTTTAATAGTTACCAATAACTCAGTTCTTGGTAACCTATTTGATACACAGTACAAAACTATTCTTATAATTGCCTTTTTTTCAAAGTCTAATTTTATTGAACTACTTTTTCTTAGCTTCACGCTGAAACCCGCATATAGCAGGGTAGGCAGAGGGAAAATGGAATGAAATGGAAACCTAGTGTTTAGACACTCCGTTGCCCACTTCCCACTTTCCAAATTAAACTAATTATACCAGTTTCAGCTATTAAAACGCTGTAAACGCATTAAAGCTGCAGTGGACCATAAAAAAAAGTAAATATTGAAAAGATTTTTTTTTCAAAAGTCGGAATTTCGTTGAGTGCAATAAACAACAGTAAATTATAAAATAACAAATAGCCTATTATATAATGAAAGTAAAAAATACATATTATGAAGCAAAAAGAGAGCCAGCTGTGGCGCAGAGACACATGCGTGGGACTGTAAACGCGACAGGTTCTAGAATGAAACGACTTATTTAATATTTTCGAAACAAAGCGCGGCGTTAAATTTCGCCACTCAATTCACAATGCCTCCATAATTCGGCTGAAAGTAGAGAACGAAAGTAAAAATCATCAGCTGTAAATGTTTTTCTTGTTTATACTGCTACCTCTCTAGGTATTTAATTCTTGAAAGAGTCAGTTATTACACCTTTACAATTATACTTTAATACAGAAACACCCTAATAATGTGTTTAAGACTATTGGCAGTTTAAACGTAGAGCCTGTAGTGCCAAGACACTCTTTTCTCCATTTTCCTACCTACCTTTCGTAACTGTGTGCGAACCTATCATTAGGCCACCGCAATCTGCTTTCTGAGACATAACATGTTATGTGGCGGAACACAACGCCGCACTTTGTCTTGTTATCAGAGCTAACTAAGTGAAAATAATTCAATCCAACCATTAGGAATCGAACGTTGTCCCGTACGCCTCGATGGCGTCATAATTATAAATTTAAAATTAGTAGATAGATATACATTTTTGCCCCACTTAAATTCAAACCGTCGACCAACGCGTGTAAAGCAAGTAGACGTATGTATGTATGTCTATATTCTAAATTAAGACAGATCTCTAAAACTACACCATTATGACAGTTTCGCACGATGCACCTTACTCAAATGATATTTCGACATAGTAATTTAAGATAACCATTTCAAAATATTATACTTAACACATACATACATACATACATACATACATATATATAGTAGGTAACTCGTAGGTAACTAACGAAATGAGAGTTCGTTAAATAAATGTTCCAGTTGCTTTGATCTACGTGATGTATTTTATAGTGGAATTAATTGGCCTGGCTAATCTGAACAGTACAAGGACGCTACATTTTTTTAATGTTTTTACGAGTCGTCATCTGCTCACGCTGTATCCCGCAGTTTTAAGACAGTTTTGGTCCCATTACGACACTTCCGTTTCCAATATTTGGGCGTATTCTGGAGGTAATGTGTGTTCAGTGGCGGAACTAAACGTCACGCTTTATAATAATAAATTAGCTTCACGCTGCACACAGCAGGGTAGGCAGAGGGAACTTAGTATTAAGACACTCCGTTCCCCACTATCCGCCGAGTTCTGGAAGCATTGCGTATTACGAAACGGTTTAGCTTGTTACCAAAGCGAGCATTTCCTTAGCGTCACGTTGTATCGCACAGCAGGGTAGGCAATGTTAAGACGTTCCCATTCCTAACTTTCCGATGATTTCTGGAGGCAATTTTTAATATTAAATATCTCGTTTCCCCAATTAGTAACCTGTCACGCCTACCCTGCTGCGGGATACAGCGTGAAGCAAAAAAAATATGTATTAAAATTGAAGAAAAAAATATATTAATATACTAAGGAAATTAGTAACTAAAGCGCGGCGTTGAGCTCTGCCACTCAATACGCAATGCCTCCAGAATCCGGCAGAAAGTGGGGAATGGAGTGTCTTAACACTAGGTTCCCCCTGCCCTGCTATGTGCGGGATACAGCGTGAAGCTGATAAAAAACATACTAAATCAAATATTTTTCCTATTTAAACAATACCTCCTAAACTACAAACTAACAACGACACGCGACATTTGAAAACTTTACATTTTCCACGCTTTGGTGAATCGTGACCACCTTTCCTGGCTACATTCGAGTGTTTGTTTAAGCGATAATAAACCTTAAGTGTATAGTAGTAAAAACTATTGATTAGATGTTTTTAATTGGTCCTTTTAATATGTAAGGTACACATTAGTGGCAGTATAAAATTTAAAAATAACATATAAAAATAAATAATAGCTTTTTTCTCGTATAGGAATGTTCAACATTCCATATTTTACCCAATTTGATTATGAGTTCAGGCATTGCGTGTTGAGTGGCCTTAACGCCGCGCTTTGTCTTGTTACCAGAATGAAGAACTGAAAGTAGTCCTTCAGTTTCCTGGGTGGTAATCGAACCAACCCATATCTGCCCCTCTCCCTCTTATTTTTTATTTCATCTCCATAGTGGGATCGAATCTGTAAATTGATAATTTTTTTAAGAAGAGTTTTTGCGTTTTATTTTGTTTAAATCTTTTATCAGCCATGTCCGCATGGACATCAAAAAAAAATTGTAAAAGTATTTCTATAATTATACGTTGTTGCAATATAAACAAACTGGACAAGCCCGATTTGTGCTCACCCATCAAGTGTTCCGTACAAAAATTGGAGATCTCTAGCTTTTGTTGAAATTCATACTTAAATTAGTCAGATCTAGTCTTTTATATGATACCTTGTTTTGTCCACCTGATTTTGTCCACCTTTTAAGGCTATAATTTTTTAGGATTAACCACAAAAGTATAGGTTTCAGATATTTTTCTGAACTAGTACTATCTGTAGATGTTAGCTGCCAAATTTTATAATTCTAAGTCAACTGGAAGTACCTTATTAATTTTGATTCCTATTATAGTGTCATAAATAGCCATATCTTTTTTTAAGTAAATGTATAATAGAAATATGTTTTTTTTTTCAGGAAATCTTGAATCCGTAGATTTAAGTATATGGTTTGAATTTAAACTCGATATCTCCGATATAAATGTTCCTAAGACAAAGGCTCTTGAAAGACAGACAGACGAACAGACAACGAAGTGATCTTAAAAGATACGGAACCCTAAAAAACATTTTTTTATATTTCCAAATATATTTTTTTCAAAAATTATTTCAGTTGTGTGCAAATCACTTTAGTATACTAGCTGCTATGACCTCTTTAGATCGGTTGCATCCGCTTGACAGGCAACGAGTGAGCACGTCAATAATTCTAACTTGAAACTAATATATCGAAAATGATATTTTAATATGGTTCTTAGAAATGTATGGTTAAATAACATTTTGGCCGTCGTGGCGCAGTGTTTGAATGTGAACGCGATGGGTGTGGGTTCTTTTCTCAATAAAGGAAATGCGATATATAGGATGTTTTAATTTCTTCTTAGAAAATTATATTTAAATAATTTTTGAAGATTGAGTAAGAAAATTGTTATTGTTACTTAAATAGTTTGATGGTTAAGTAAACTTATAAAAGTAAAATAGTTCTGTGGGTAAAGCAGTAAGTAAATGCTTTATTAAATGAAAAGTTACCTTGAAAAGTTACGTATCTTTATAAAAAAACTAATATAATAATTTTATCATGAGTGGGGATTGAACCCAGTTCCCGTTTAACATTCCAACCTGATTGCGACAACATATTAATAAAGAAAAGCAGCCTCACATTTTTTTCCGCATAGTAAGGTAGCCACAAGAAACAGGTACAAAGTGTTACTGAAAAACGGACTGGTTATGGGTTGATCCCCACACGAGGAAATTTAATATTTATTTATATTTATATTTTCATTTCTTCGCTCTGGTGTAGAGACAAAGCGTGGCGTTGAGTTCCGCCTACCAACACGCAATGCCTGCAGGCAATGCCTGTCTTAACACCATACCCTGCTGCGTGCGCGATACAGCGGGCAGCTGATTTAATTATTTTTTTTCTATAATATTAATATATTTATCTTAACTATCTCATAACTAGACGTGTAAAGTATTCTGATACTACGTTCTAAATTCCACCCAAATTTCAAGACATTGCATATTAATTGAAGGTATTTAACGTCGAATTATTTTTATTTCCTCGCTTTGGTAAGAAGCACCAAAGCGAGAATATAAATATATTTTTTTCCCATGATTAACAATCGAACCCACGACCGTTGCTTTGCCTCCTAGCCTAACGTATTAATAATATCCAAAATCACTTATATTTATATAAAAAAAAACTAAATTAATACAAAATTTAATTCAATAAATCTATATGTAATGTTATTTTCTACGACCGGTAAAGAGTACGGGTCATCCATGTCACTCAGTTTGCAAATCCTTAATGTGAAGGATGACTTTGCCTAAATAGAAACTGGGTCTAGATTTCAGACACGAGATACAGATTAGGCAATTGGTCTATAATTTAGATATAATGTTCGATAGTATTTTGATGATTTCTTTGTTTTTGTACGATAGGTAGAGAATATTGTAAGAACGTTCTAAGTTAAATGTTTGCAACATCCTTTGGCAGTACGAGATAGTTGTGGGTTCGATTTCCTGTTGGGGGAGAGAGATTTCTTTTCATTTCCTCTCAAGCTGGTAACGAGACAAAGCTACGATATTTTAGTAGTAGATTTTTTAGACCATCTCATTTACGTATATTATACTTTTCTTTTCTTTTGTTTTTATATAAACCGAATATTTAGTCTGTGAAGCCAGTCGTGGCGCAGCGGCACGAAGTGTGACTGCAAAACCGACTGGTTGTGGGTTCGATCCCCACGCGAGGAGATGAAATATTTACTTAAATTTATATTTCCATTTCTTCGCTCTCGTGTCGAGGCTAAGCGCGGCGTTGAGTTCTGACATTCAACACGCAATGCCTCCAGAACTCGGCAGAAAGTGGGAACGGAGTGTCTTAGCACTATGTTCTCTCTGCCTATCCTGCTGTGTGTGAGATACAGCGTGAAGCTGATTTGATTTGATTTTATTTAGTCTGTGGACACTTGATTTATTTGTATAAAAAAATTGTGTGTTATAAATAAATATTGTGTCTAAAAAATAAAGAAATAAAAAGTAAAGTTTGAAACTGAGTGTCTTGACACTAGATCCCTCTGCTTCCTTGCTATATGCGGGATACAACGAGAAGCTTAAAAAAATGTAGTTGAGATATATAATTAAGCAACTTTTTTTAACGAATCCAACGCGAGGAAATATGTTCACAAAGAAAAACATATTTATAGACGAGACAAATTAATTTACTACTAATTATTTGAACTTTTACTTTTTTAAATTATTTATGAGAGGATTTTATTTCTGATTGTTTTTGTTTATTACAGGGAACTTAGTGTGAAGCTACTTCTGTTCCCCACTTTCCACCGAATCCTAAAATTCATTGTAAGTTGACTGATGGAACTCGACGCCGCGTTTTACTTGTTTACCAGAAAGAGGAAACGATAACATTAAACATTTCCTTCTCCTGAGTGGGAATCGTACCCACGACTTGTCGCGTAAAGCTAAAAAAATTAAATAATAAGATTTTATATTTTTCCTCCTATAAACTTAATTATGAAGCAAATAAATCAAATTGAAAAGTGTGAAATATTAAAAAAAATAGAAAATAAGAAACAATTGGGACATTTCCTTTAATCTATTAAGTTTTCTCAAGGTGTTTTGTAAAATTTTAATGGGGGACCCATTTCCAATCTAAACGGAGGACTCATACGGACTTCCAACTGTTGACGAAAAAATATAAAGAAAAAAAAATTGCTCAATTATTCTTTTTTGTTCTTTTTTTATTTTTTTACACATATGTATCCTTCAAATGTTGAAAAACAATACATATTTTTTATAGGTCTTAATTTTTTTTGTATTAACAAATTATTTGTGTTAAAAAAAATCAGCTTCACGCTATTCAAAGGTAACATAGTGTTAAGACATTCCGTTTCCTACATTCTGCCGAATTCTGTAGGTTTGGGTTGACTGGCGGAACTCAATGCCGCGCTTTGCCTCGACACCAGAGCGAAGAAATAAAAATATAAATTTAAATAAATATTTCGTTTCTTTGAGGCTCCAACCGACAACCAGTCGCGTATAGTGGCACATATTGTGCCATAACTGACCTCTTATGCTACTTTATATTAATAAAGGTTAGGTTAGCCTCTTAACCTCTAAGTAGCAAATAATTAGGTAATTACTCAATTTTGTTCTAACTCAATAGCTATTATTTTCATAATGTTATTTAACCGTGGGAATGATTTATATGAAGAAATAAAAAAAGTATACATTTTGCTAACATTTATTTATTTCGCTTTAATCACACAGTGATTTAGTTCATCGTTTTTATACAATATCTTCTATATGTACAAAATTATATTTTTATGTATTTTTTCTTATGCTGACGTTTTATGGCTAGAAAAAAAATATGCCGATTTTTATGCCTAGGAATTTGATCTAGTTAACTTTGGTCTAGTATTTGTAACCTTCCTGTGGACTGAAGCTTGGCGGCTGACGAGGACCTCCGAATTGAGATCCGGCTGCAGGACCAGCTTGGCTTGGTCTTCCATTTGGTGATGATGATGGGCCAAATGAAGGCTGTTGACCAGATTGATATTGTGGTTGCTGACTAGGTTGAGGTCCTCTTGATCCAGGTTGAGCACCACTCTGCTCAAAATCTTTAACCCCAGATTGTGATCCTTGATTAAGATTGTTAGAACCAAAAGATTGCTGATTTCCATTTTGTTGGTATTGTGGACGGGCACCTGCACTGGAAAATCCATTTTGTGCTCCAGGAACTAGGGAAGGGCTTTGACTAGATCCTCCATTTACACTTGGTTTATTTCCAAATGGTTGAGAGCCTGGTCTAATTTGATTGCCACTACTAAACGCGGGCTGATTTGCTTTCAATCCATATTGATATCCTTGGTCAGAGGCACCATTGGAACTAATCGATTGTTTTTGAGGTCCAAATGAGGGTTGGGAGGATCCAAGAGAAGATTGTGTGGATCTAAATGGAGCTTGTTGTCCTTGATTAGCAATTCCACCTGCTCCAAATGAAGGCTGGCTTAATCCAAATGCGGATTGTTGTCCAGGCTTAGGAATTCCAGCGGACACCGCTTGATTAGGGCCAAATGATGGCTGTTGTCCTTGAGCTGATACGCTGCCTTGATTGCCTGGCTGTTGGTATGAAAGCTGAGACTTATCAAAGCTCGGTTGATTTTGGGTGCCCTGGAAATTTGAACCATCAGACCGACTGTTAGATGATAATCCGAAATTACCTTGTCCACTTAATCCAGATTCTTGAGACGAACTTGGAGCAAAGCTTGATGGCCCTTGAGGAGCTATTTGGGGACGTCTTTGTATTGATGGACGTTGTCCTACTGGTGACGAAGAACCAAATCCATTTTGTGGTTGATTGTATTGGTATCCATTTTTTTGAGCACCTTGAGCATTTTGCCCAAGATTTTGCCCAGAAAAGTCTTTACGTTGACCTTGTTGTACTTGATTTTGGTTGTCAAAGTTTTGTTGGAACTGGTTGCTTTGCTCCTTGAAACCATTTTGGCCAGAAGAAAATTGGTTAGGTGCTTGGCTTGATTGCGCCTGACCATAGCCTTGCCCCGATATACCTTGACTTCCTAAAATGTTATTACCCTGAGGTTGATTGATTCCAATACTTTGGCCTTGGCCTTGTGGGCGGTTGTAAGCTGATTGTCCAGCTTTATATTGCTGTAAAGAATCTTCAGATTCATACTCTTCTGGTCTGTAAGCGCCTGAAATTAGTAAAAGGAATAAACAATTTTCATATATTTTTTAAAAATAACAGAGATGTTAAAATTTTAAATTCTAAATTATTTCTTAAAAATATATTTTTTTTAAAATCACGAAATATTTTTATTTTCTTATATGTGTACAGTTTGAGCAAGTTATATTCATAAAAATTACCTTATAAATGTAATTATAATTACTGTAAAACTACATTTTATGCACATACTAAATCAAATTTTAAATAGTGTACTAACCTTCTTGAGTTCCAGCGGCCGCTGCCTTTGCATTCTCTTCAATAGACTTTAAAATTTCTTCTGGAATAGGATGAGGAGTTGGTAAATGCTCTCCTTGGGGTTGATAGCCATTTTCGTCAGCTGTATAAGTTACGGAATATTGATAACCATCATCACCAGTATAAGCATATCCACCTTGTGCTCTTACGCCATTAGTAGCCACACCAGATTCTTCAGCAGATATGCCATTGGAGGTTTCATAACTGTAGTTATAAGATTCACCATCATTCTCACTATCATATTTCAAAATTTCAGCATTTCTATCGGCACTTGCTTGAGGACGTTCAGGTTGTGGAGCTGCATAAGCATTAGACTGCCCAAAGCCAAGTCCTTGGTTGAAAGAACTGGGTTGACTACCACTAGGCTGTCTAGAACCTTGAGACGATCCATCTCCACTTAATGTAGGTCCAGGTAGAGCCCCAAATGAGGGTACACTTTTAGAAACATCAAATCCAATTCCTTGTGAGCCCACACCTGATTGACCATAGCTCAATTGCTGTCCTTGCCCAGGTTTACCCTGAAAATCTTGATTAAGGGCTGAGCTGCTTGAAAATCCAGGTTGTGGACCGGAAGGTAAACGATCCTGGCCTACATTTGAAGAATCGAAGTTACTAGATCCAGAAGGCCTACCAAATCCTGTTGGCCCGAATTGTTGCCCAATCTGGGCTGGCCCATTAGAGCTTCCTTGATTAAAATTTATAGGTGCTCGTGCCCCAAAGTTAGCAGATCCAGGTGGGCTTGAAGATGAGGCTGGTTGTAAACCTGGAGCAATCAAGGAGCCAGGACTCCCACCGGCAGATCCAGCATTAGGTGGTGGAAGGTACGTCCTATCTAACTTATCTGCATAAGTGCAGGCTACAATTGATAGGATTATGAGCTGAAAAAAAAAATAAATTTACTTCGCTAAAACTATATTTATATGCGTATTATTAAACTGAGGTCTTAACGTATGGGAAAAAGTGCAACAATTAATAATGTGTGTAATAATTTTATCCAAAACCTAAGTATATTAAATGTAAAACTACAAATATAATATAAAAATTAAAAAAATATATATGATAATATATTACCAGCTTCATTTTAAAGCTGTATATGTTCCAAAGTATGAAAACTGAATGTGCTTGAGAAGTTTCATCCTATATTTATATAGAATTCGTTCACCTCACATCGGCACTCCGTAACCTTTGACTCGTGAGTCGAGAAGATGCGCTTGTGTGCTTGTTGCTTAACATTTGATCGATTTTGTCGATATACTAATTATTGTGATCCGTTCTATGATTATTGGTATATTTTTTTTTATTTTAATCAGTCTGAAAAACTTAGAATTTCTATCTATATATTTTTTTTATGTATATCAAGGCCGATGCCTTCTTGGCGCAGCAGCACAAGCGTGCGACTATAAACGTGACAGATTGCGGATTCTATTTCCGCCACTCAATATGAAATTTCTCGAAAAATATATGCTGCGTGGGAAACGGTGTGTCTTAACTAGGTTCTGCCTACACTTCTGTATGCAGGATACAGCGTGAAAAGAAAAATTGACAATGTAGTGGGTTCCTTAAAATACGTGAAAGTAAAAAAGAAAAACTTATAATATAAATAACTGATTTCTCAAAGTACATACTAAATATTTACAATATTCGTTAATTAATAAATAATATTTTTCTTTTAAAATTTTCAAATCTTCACATCACATTGAATCACGATTTAATTAGGCAACTTAAATTGAGATATTATATTTTACAACATTTAAATACAGTATAGTACGTAACTGTTTTGATTGACGTTCCACTACACTTTCGTTTATTTATAAATATTAAACTTTAATTTATTTTTTATCATTAAATTTTTAGGTTAAAGAATACAGTGACACGCCACTTGGTTGGATATTCTTCGCCAATTCAGACGGAAAGTGAGGTACCTCTTAAAGCTACGGTATCTAACTTTACAAATGATGACTGGGAGTTCAATTCCGGTCAAGAAGTTAATTACAATATCAATTTTCTTATTCATCAGCTCTTGTAGCAAAAACACGGTGTTGGGTTCCGTCAGTTAATTCATCAGGGCGGAGAGCGAAGAACTGAGAGATTTGAACATTATGCTTTTTCTGCCTAACATATATGCGAGAGACGCGTAAAAAACGCGGCAGGTAGTGGGGTCCATTCCCACTCGAGGAAACGAAATCTATACTTATAATAAATCTGTAGAAAAGTCGTTTCTGTACATTGAAAATATTTAAAAAAAAAATAGCCAGGGTGTTAAAGGATAATTAACAGAATCCATTTCCAACATTTTTGGAATTTTTGTCTGTTTGTCTGTTTGTCTGTTTGTCTGTTTGTCTGTTTATGTGAACACGCATCACGTAAAAAGTACACAATAAATTTAAGCAATTTTTATACATAAAAATTACAAATAAATCAAGGTAGGTTTTAGTGTTTATTTCATTGTAATTGCTTCACTCTATCAAAAGATATAAGTATTTAAGT
>JAATLQ010036611.1:5661-40739 GCA_013421005.1 Heliconius erato x Heliconius himera | reverse complement strand
ATGCAAACAAAAAAGGATTTAAATCGGTTAAGCCGTTTCTGAGATTATCGTGAACAAATTCACAGACAAACAGACAAACTGACCAAGTTCTATTACAATGTTAATTGTAATATCTTCCATGTACAGACACCGATGAGTTAGGATTTTATTGTAAGTATCGATAAGTTGTGTTTTTATTTCAAAAATTCAAGTGAAGATTCTCATGGGAGGTACGAAAATGCGACCTAAAGTTTTAATAAGTTTCTCATTAAAAATCTTCATTGCGTTGCAAACATACATTATAGGTATATCAAAACACGAACATAATTCAGTGTGTTAATTAAATAATTTTGTGGTTTAAGCGGGCGAAGCCGCGAGCGGGTCGCTAGTCTATAGTAAATTCATGAATAAGGTATTCTATTTCATTATTTCTACTGTATTCAATAACAATAAATAAACGTGATGGCATGACGTTTGTTCAGTTACAATATGATATATATTATTGTTACTTTATAATATAATCTAATGTATCTTAGCTGTAATAATATATTTAAATAAATTATATTATTATTATTATTATTATTATTTTATTATTAGCTTCACGCTGTATCCCGCACACAGCAGGGTAGGCAGAGGGAACCTAGTGTTAAGACACTCCGTTCCCCACTTTCTGCCGAATTCTGGAGGCATTGCGTGTTGAATGGCAGAACTCAACGCCGCGCTTAACCTCGACACCAGAGCGAAGAAATGGAAATATAAATTTAAGTAAATATTTCATCTCCTCGAGTGGGGATCGAACCCACAACCAGTCGGTTTTGCAGTCACACCTCGTGCCGCTGCGCCACGACCGGCCTCACTAGTGTAGATATTTAATATTTGTCTTTATTTAAATAAATAAAGACAAATATTAAATATCTACACTAACATTATAAAGTTGAAGAGTTTGTGTGTTTGACCGCCCTAATTTTATGAACTTTAAAAATAATACACAATTTACATTTATTTCTATTTATATGGTAGAATATACAAATCAATTTTATGAATTGTAAAAGCATTTTGAAAAACACACATTGAAAAACATTCGACGTTGAGTTCTGCCAGTCAACACGCAATGCCTTCAGAATTCGGCAGAAAGTGGGGAACGGAGTGTCTTAGCACAAGGATCCCTCTGCCTATCCTGCAGTGTGCGGGATACAGAGTGAAGCTGTAAAAACATTTTGATAATACATATACTTATTTAGAAAACATTTCACAACTTTAAAATGTTGTAAACTTTAAAGCATTTCCATTAAAAGTATAACACATATATAGAGGAAAGTCACCAAATATGGAATAGTGGCCTAATATGGAATTCCTTAATTTCTTTAAGAATGCGAATATGAAACGCAGCACACGACCATCTTCTGTTTCATTCGGTCTGTTTATTGTCACATACACACCATCGTATCAATTGCGCGAACGCTACTGGACTGGCAGACGTGTTTTGTTGTCACACAGAAATTTTTAAAGGCAAATAATAAGTAAGTATTACCAGTTACTATGTAAGTATATATAAGTGTTATACTATTTAGTATATAGATATCACGACTTAAAAAAATATTTAGACAAATTCGAACTAGTATAAAAATTCTAATATGGACAATCGTCGGTGTCTAAATATGGAACATTTAGGAGGTACAGGTACTTGCTATTATTTCTTTAAAATATTATATGTTATGTTTGTTTTTAGAATGTAGGCCTCACAACCAAGCAAAAAACGAAAAACCTGGAATAAAAAAAATGGCAGAAACCATAATATTCGTCCGGTAAAAGAAAATGGTATATTTGAAAGCAGCACAGCATTTTCAGGTGCCTAGATCAACATTGTTTCGTCTATGCCAAAAAGATGAACAGTCCAGAAGTGGCTGTAGCTACTACATTAGGACGAAAAACTATATTGGGATCCGAACTTGAACGTCAGCTAGTAGAACACATATTTATGATGGAGAGCAAATTTTTCGGTTTAACAAGAAGTGATATTCGTCGTATGGCGTATATGCTAGCAAAACGAATAATTTAAAGATAAACTTGCGATAAGAAGACCAATTGGTACGTCTTTTGCCAGAGCGTTTGAATTTGATAAAGAAAAAGTAGATACTTTTTTCAACCTCCTTGAAGAGCTTTGCACTAAAAATAACTATAAACCAAATAGTTTTAGCCATAAGTCCAATGCCAGAAAAACAAAGAAAAGTATCCAACGGAGGAAGAAAACCTGCTGTAGCAGCAGTCATATCATCTTCACCCTACAAATACAAAACCCTTCTATTTTCTATATCATAGATATATATGTCTATTTCTGTTATTGACATGATGATATTGCTTATATTTCATATATGGGTACCTATTCCATATTTGGTTACTAATTTGTGATTTTGTTTTTTGTGTTAGATTTTAATTTGAAAATTAATATATTCGATAAAAGGCTGTTAATTACTACTAATAAATATGTGACTGATTAGTAATAATAGTAAACTGTTTTTATTTCTATGAGGTTCTTTTTTTATATCTCAAAAACAAAATGGTATTCCATATTTGGTGACTTTCCTCTATTTTCTATTTGTAGCTCCGTCCTCCACCTCCCGCCGTGCCGGACATGGCGTGTTGGGTGGCGGTCCCCAACGCCGCATTCGTCGCCACTTGACACACCAGCGGGGACGCACTGGTGCGCGTCGCCTTGGGGGGACGCCCTATCAGTGCGCTCTCTCGAGGTGCACGTGGCGGATGGAACGTTGCAGCCCTCGTAAGGGCTGGCAGGGGTCGCTGCGAGCAAGCCTTCCATCTTGGACCCCCAACCACGGTGAGAATGAAGAAGAACGTGCTCAGCTCACCCTATCACGGTGAGAATGAAGAAGAACGTGCTCAGCTGGTTTGGGCACGTCGAACGAATGAGTGATGAAAGAATGGCAAAAAAGATTTATGATGGAAAAGTGAGCAGTAAGAGAGGTAGGGGGAGACCTCGGTTGACCTTCGAAAACACAGTATCAAAGATACTGGAGGAAGGTCACGTAAAAAGCATGAGGACCCCCCGAAGGGCATGTATGAAGAGGTTGATGACAGTGGACGAGGCGAAAGAGTTATGTAGAGACCGTAGCGTTTGGCGCTCCGTTCTCTCTGACTACCCCGCAAGGGATAACGCGTGAAGCTAAGTTAAGTTAAGTTAAGTTCTCTATTTTCTATATTACCCCTTTGATAGCACTAAGGTATAAAACAGCGTAGATTATTTAAATTACCTTTGTACCTTGACCAAAAAATTACATACTTTTACTTTTGGGGTTCCGTACCTCAAAAGATAAAAACGGAACTCTTATAGGATCCCTTTTTTGTTCGTCTGTCCGTCTGTCAAGAATATATCGAGAATATATCTCGAGATTGAGTGGAGATATCAAGTTGAAATTAATATCAAACATTCAAGGGGCAAAGACGCTGGCAGCTGTGACACAGTTTACACTAGTACGGCTGCCAACGCTCACCTCTACTAAATTGTTGTCTTGTTTTTCCTTAATTCATCATAATTAGTGTATATGTAGTGAGTTTTTTTTATTATCATGTACATTTAATTACTGAATAAAGCATTTATTATTATTATTATTATTATGTTTCTCGTTTATAATTCACGGGTTCAAAAGAACCCGGTCCTTTGGAAGGCTTGCGTGGGGACACAGGTCCAACACGTAGAGGCCCCTTAGAGAATATAAAAATGTTTTACTGTGACGCAATAGCCGGGATCCATCTCTGGGTAACCACAGGTAATTGCCCAGAGATGGTCGCCGGTTAATGCGTAGGAACTATGGAAAATGTGGAAATCTAAATTAGGACTATGGAATGGAATTATTATTATTATTATTATTAAGTCTATGGTGCTCTTGAGGCACAGAAAAAATAAAGCATCTAAGTCAAAGAAATCCAAAGATACAAGTATTTATGCATCAATTATGCTGCATTTTCTATGAAATTCATCGTATACGCGGCAACGGGACCCTATGATTTTGATTACTCAAAACCTATAGGGTACTTCCCGTGGACTTACAGTTACGAAATTTGGCACAAAGTGGGAATTTACAATACAAATAAAATAAAAGAAAAAGAGTCTGACTCGCACTTAACTGAGTTTTTTTTATTATCATGCATTTTTCGTACAGCCCGTGTTAGAACAAATATCTAGTAACATCGTTCAGTTATCTGCCTGTTTTAAAAAAAATCATTGTTAGAATTTTTATATTGGATGGAATCTATGCCGAACATGCGAAACAAAGTTATTTTTCAATATAAATATTTTCTCGGTTAAAGATTTGAATAGTAGATATAGTTTTACGATACGACGACAAAATATATATGATGTATATAAAAATTATAAATATAATTTCTTTGTTGTATACGCAATAGTGGTATTTTTTTTTATTTACCTTCTCTATCAGTTTATCATACAAAAATATGGTGGAGATTGCAAAAAGGAATGTTTTAACGTAGATTATACATCTTTCCATTTTTTATTTAGTAAATTCTCGAAAGCTCAAAAAGATTATTTTTTTACTTTGTCTAAATTAGTGGTGGACCCTAACAATGACGTCTATTCGCTACTAGTGCGTTTTACGTATTCACCATTCCACTTTGATTTTTATGTTATTTATAATATAATTAAATAGGCTTAATTTACATATTTATTGTATTACAAATATAAAAATATTTCAATATTTCGATACTTATTAAAAAATCTTAAAAAAAAACACCCCTATACTCAAGTTTCCCGATTTTTTAAGATATTAGGTGTCAAGTGGCGGAAGGAATTGAGAGCCGCACTTATTCTTGTCACTAAAAAGAAAGAAAATTATAATATATAGCCTCTGTATAGCAGTCAAACCCACAACTATCGCGTTTACATTTTTAAACATTTTTAGTGTTATTCCACACTTAGGAAAGAAAATATTGTAAAAATAAAAAAAAAAAATTGTAATACGGATGGATGCTAACAACATAAATAAGTTGTAATAAGTGTATAATTTCGGCGTAGCTTGATGAGAACGTATGGTTTAGTGATCAGAGCGCTTGGTCGGTTTCTAGGAGGCGTGGGTTCGAGTCCCGCTACGTTCAAATTTTTATACATTTTCTAAATAAGTATTTTTCTTTCCTAAGTGTGGAATAACACTTTAAAAATGTTTAGAAAACATTACTTACTTTGCATTATTGCAATTAAAAACATACTGTGCATTAATCTTATTCTTGCAATTAAAATTTAAAATGATGTCCTTTAAAGTAATTAGATAAGGGTGAGTATGCAAAACAGTCAGTTTAAAGCTATGTTTATATTTAAGTACATATTGTATATGTGTCTGCGATGATAAAAAACTATATAAGATTATATTTAGAAGCGCGTCCCGATTGGTTCCACTCCCAGTAGAGGGAATGGAGCATGTCGTAACGCGAAACTAAAAAGAAAAGGTGGTGAGGAATGTCGGAGCGAAGTCCAAAAATGTAAAAAAATAATAAAAAGATAAAATAAAAAAGATGTAATTTTTTCACTTTTATCGATGTTTTATCATATAAATATTTTAGGGTTCTCTGATTTATGCTAAATGACATGAACATTATAATATAAAACAAAATAATAAAATGATGACTTCTTAAAAGATAAATTTTCCACGCGACTCTTCCTCTTCTGCTGGTGCTAAATTCCTCTTCTGCTGAAGCTGGTGTTGTCTGGTGGCTCGCAGACTTGGGTTCGATCATAACTGGCTGGCAAGATAGTTTGCCAGAATGGCCACTCTGTCCACTGGGTTGAACCGGAGATTGCCTTCCGGGTAGTAAAACAGCCTCACCGGTGGCTTCCTTTTTGTTAGTTGGCGCAGAGCTTATTAAGTGACAGCTGGTCTGTGCTAGCTTTATAATGCGAGCTTCCCAGGTAACTGCAGCCATATTATCGGGCTCTCGGCTCATCGGTAGCTGCCTTTTGTCCGCTACTCCATGCGAGTCCCTCTCCCCTCTCCCTTGAGCTTGAGCTCGACTAGCAGCTTGATCCGGCGCGAGATGGGCGGAAGTCGACGAGAGGTCGGTAAAGATAGTGGCGACGCTTCGTGCATAGCACCACAGATAGAGGACGCCAGGTTGTCCTTTAGCCGGTCTATACTTTCCGGGATATCTAGAGGCTCGAGCGTAGACTTCGTACAGGCTAGGATTTGCTGAAACCGCTCCCAACAGATCGACCCTTTGATTAGTGGGCTACTTACGAGAGTCACTCTACCTACGACGGTTACTAGCACGGGCAGATGATCAGAACTAAAGGAGTTCGGTAGGGTTTCCAGCTGTAGGGCTTCCAGATCTCGGTGCACAACGAGGTCTATAGTTTAAGGCAGGTGACTCTGATTGTGGGAGTAGTGGGTGAGTTCATCCATGCCCACTACTCCGTGCTTACTCGTGCTCTCTATCTACATTCTCGTGTCGTGTCGGCGTCAAGTGGTGTACGCGGTACCCAATCTAGGTATTCTTACCAGGCCGCCATAGTGGGAATGGTCTGTTGACCACCGCCTTAGGCATCGAGGCATTGTCATTGATACCAGAGCGAAGAAATGAAAATATAAAATATTGTATATCCTCCAGTGGAAATCGAACCCACAAGCATCTTGTTTACAGTAGCACGATTGTGCCGAGGCCTACGACTTATATAATATTATGTTTTATGTATATAGAAGCACTTGTATTGTTTTTGCTATAAAAAGACGTGGTTGTGTGTAATCATCTAGTTCAGTTCAAGCCTTCCTCAGTGACACTCGCAAGACCAAAACCTGGTCAATAGCCGTTTCAATCAGTCAATAAAAAAAAACCACCTCAAGACTTAACTATGACGTTCGCGAAAGCTACATTTTTAATGTTGTGCTTAATTATTGTAATTGTACATGTTGAAAGTGAGTATTTTGGAAAATTATTTTAAAATAACATATAGTTAAATAAACTAAAAAATACGCTTTTCTACACCAAGTAATTCAAGTGCTGTGGATTGTGCTTGAAGCCATAAATTTTATGAGCCTAAACTCGAATGGTTTACTAGGCTCCTCTGAAGAGTGCCCATATTCAGGCCCTGGCTCTATTATCACACCAGCTCGCAGATACCATTATATTATTTTTCCACCTAAGCTACGAGTACATACAACTGCCAAATTTAAATTTTATAATAAATAAATTGAAATATTTCAATAATATTAGAAATGACGTAGTCCATTGCCAGATACTTAGGTGGTTTTAACTCCCTGCCTGACACCCTTATAAGTCCTGTAATTTATAAGAGCCTAGGAACATATTAGGAGCAAATAATATTTTTACATTATAGTATATTAGATTCGTTTAATGTCGCGCTTGTTTTGAGTTTATTAGAGTTTAGAGATGTCTGGCACGAAATTAAATCCACGCTAAGTGTCTGGCAATGGATAACTTCAAAAATGAATCAGCGAGAACGATTTAGAGACAAGATGTCAGAATTAGCAAGAAATGCAAATGTCGCTGACTCAACGTTACACAGTTCATGGTTTCAGCGATTACAAGCTATAAGAGCAGTTCTTATGGTTCGTCAAGATCGAAAGCTGGACAATTTAGCCACTATGACTGATAAAATAATGAAAATACACGAAGTATCACAGGTCGACGCCTCATCGTCTGATTTCATTAATAATGAATTACTGTCATAAATCATTAAACTTAAACTAAAAAAATTCACTTTGTTTCAGGCCAATGTGGTCCTAATGAAAAGCACTCCAACTGCGGCACTTGTGACGGGACTTGTCATAATCCCAGGCCTATGTGTCCACAAGTTTGTAAGGAGGGATGCTTCTGTCAAGCTAACTATGTTAGAGATAATAAAGGCAAATGTATTAAAGTAGGCAGTTGTTAGAAACGCATGTTATATATATTGTAATATGATTTATAAATTATCAACTTATTTATAAATATACCATACCCTCTTATTTCCACGTTTCGCCGTCTGTTATAATAAAAACAATAAAAGTATTCCAAAAACAACAATGTATTTTTTTTTGTATTTATAATACCAACGACAGTACTTATTTCCATGTGCAACCATCACGTGAAAACCAGAGTCGTTTCATGTTACTATTTTTTTAAAATATACATATAATGTATATATAAAAAAAGTAGAAGGCCGCCATTACTAGCTTGCAATAATCAAAAAAAAATAAAGATTAATTTAACAGAAGCAAGAGTATTTGATTAAGTAACTCACATTTTTATTTATTATTTATTTATTTAATACTTTATCACGGCAACATGATTAAATACAAAAGAAGAAAAATTATAAAAAAAAACGTATTGCTGTAAAGCCTTATCACTACAGTTGATATGTTCCAGGTAACCGCTACTGTAAAAAGATCAGAAAACACAGGATTTTCGGTTGGTGTACACATATTCACTAAGTGTTTATAATAAACTTAGGTATTTCAACGTTACATGCTGTATATTACTTACTAATTTACTTATATGAATATATAATAAATACATAAATAAAACAAAATAAATAATAATAATATAAACTTACATCACTGATAATTACACACAGAATCAAAGGAAGTAGTAGTACGTGACCTTCCTCCATTATATTCGATACTGTATTTTCGAAGATCTACCGAAGTCTCCCCTTACCTCTCTTAGCCCTCACTTTTCTTTCGTGTCTTTCTTTCAATGTTCTTCTGCAATATCCATATTTTTCTGCTGTATAACAAACGTCGTACCAACTCTGTTCTCCTTATAAAGATTTGGATTTAAAGTAAAGTAAAGAAGAAGTACATACTTATTGGCTCATTTTACCAGTCTCGATTACATTGATATAAGTTACACCTAAAAAAATCAAAACTATAAAATCTATATTTTCTTTTGTTTAACAAAATCAAAGTACAGTTTACTTTATGTCAAATTATTCTTTACTCTTTAGTTCGTTGTTTGAAGTCGGTTTTATTTTGTTAAAAAATAATTTATTTCAGAATAATTTTACATATTACTTTTTAATTTGGCATCACATTGAATTCTGTATGGAATGCCATTTTAGTTTAAGAATAGACAAATCAAAATTGTTTTCAGAGGGAACCTAGTGTTAAGACACTCCGTTCCCTACTTTCCGCAGAATTTTTAGAGGCAATGTGTATTGGTTGCAGAACTCAACGCCGTGCTTTTGCCTTGTGCCGGAGTAAAAAAATGAAAATACTAATATATAATAATTCATTCCATCTAGTGGAGATCGAACCCACAACCGTCGAGTTACAGTCACACCCTACTGCACCTGCGCCACGACTGCCGCATAAGAAATAAAATAAATATTTGATTTAAAAATTATTATTGTTTTATTTTATTCATATAATTCAATAATAAATAGCCTATTTGTTATTCGAATATTTTTTTGATTGAATAAATTAAATTATTTATATCGCAGCGGCACGAGGTGTGACTGTAAAACCGACTGGTTGATTGTTCGATCCCCACTCGAGGAAATGAAATATTTACTTAAATTTATATTTCCATTTCTTCGCTCTGGTGTCGAGGTTAAGCGCGGCGTTGAATTCTGCCACTCAATACGCAATGCCTCCAGAATTCGGCAGAAAGTGGGGAACGGAGTGTCTTAACACACTGGGTTCCCTCTGCCTACCCTGCAGTGTGCGGGATACAGCGTGAAGCTGATAAATTTATAATTCATGAATGAAAAAATATATCCAACAGTAGTGTGAATGTAACGTATCTCTAGGTGTAGTTGGAAACTCTTATCGATAAGTGTAATTTAAACTAAATGAGAGTGTCGTACTTATCTGTAAAACAGTGTGATTTAAAAATACATATTTTTTACAGTTCGTTTTTTAAGGAATTCTATTAGTAATTAACTTATTTAAATACTAAAAGAATACTAACTTGTAATATTTGTGGCTCATTTTCATTGTTGGTTAATCCAGCCGTTGTACAGACTAATGATAGTAAATTATAAAATAAAATGCGGGTATTCCCCGCACGTTGCCTAACAACCAATGAAATTCATGGATTGGGAAGCCCCCGCACCATGCGAGTTCTATCAAGCAACGAAAATGATTACAGCATACGGTCTCTATGGCACGCTGTATACACCAATGAACACGAGCCCCTTCGACTTCGCGGGTGATTTGCATTATAAAATTAGTTTATCGAATTATAACGAAATAGCTTCTTTTTTTTTAAACATTTTTTAAAGTGTTATTCCACACTTAGGAAAGAAAAATAGCTTCTGTTAAGAAGAATTTAATTTAATTTTTTGATCATTATATGATGAAAAGTTAGTAGTTCATAAATATATTTTTTAAAAATAGCAGCACGTAACGGGCCTGGTTTACACGTGTTTGAGGAAGTAAGTACTATTCCTAGGTGCCATAATACAAAAAAAAATACATCGTTGTTTTTTTAAGCGTTTTATTGTATTTATTATAACAGAGAGCGAAGCGTCTTAGAAGAAGAGCTTTAACTGTTCAACAACTGTTTCTACTAATACATTGGCCATAATTATTTCTGACATAACCAGCTCGACAGAAGCAGCCAGTCTTACAAGCCTGGATACATATGGGGTTTAGGTTACGACAAGTCGCGTCACAGTTGCCGCAGCTCGTGAACTCTTCATTGCGTCCACATTGGCCTGAAATAAGGTGAAAAAAAATAATAAATATTGTAAAATAAGAGGGATCACGTCGGGCATCATCCTTCTTTCGTATTTCGTCATTCTTCGACCAATTTTGCAATCATTGGTAGATAAGATTGGTTGACAGATGACAGATGACTCGATTATATTCTCGCTATCTCTCACATATTATACAGAGTGTTTTTCTCAGCACCATTTTAAATGAAACCACAGTTTTAAGTACTGTATAAAAGCCTAATGCAATTTTAACAAAAAAACCCAAAAATAAAAAAGTTATTTTTTCAAACAAAATAAATAATAAAATTATCGTTGTAAAATAAAACGCCATTAGTCGAGAACGACGCAAGCAGACATAAATCTATCTAAGGGAAACCGCTGCATACGGCTTATTCCGAAATCGGTATGGCGGCAAAGTTAAAATTTTTTTTAACCAAGTTTAAAATCTATTTTTTTGTTTTTTTTTTATAGAATAAAGGACAAGGCAAACGAGCGTGCGGGTCACCCGATGGTAAGTGACTACCGCCGCCCACGACCCCGTGCAACATCAGAGGAGCTACAGGTTCGTAGCCTGCCTTTAAGGTAGGTTTTTTTCTTTTTTTAAATTTATTATTACAATAGAAGATACATAGGAAATTATGCTATGTCCTACGAAACTGTTCATGAGTTTGACTGTAGGATCTCGAGTCTCTTTATATAAGATTTTAAATAAAAATAGAAATTACAACGCTAGCAACAATTTAGCTGTTATCATTTTTTTTTTCAGATACTGTGTGTTGAAAGAAACATAGTGTTTATTTGACATCATTTTTTAAATCAACTGTTCAAATTCTTTTTTTAAACAGTTGATAGAAAATACTTTTTAAGTTTAAATTGAAACCTACTTAAAACTGGTTGGGCGCCGGGGCCCGACATTACCTGATGCGAAACGTAGTAGCATAAAGCCACTACTTCACGCCGGTTTTAAATGCCGGGGGTGGTAATGATCCGGTCGAGTCTGCCCATGCGTGTTGCCATTGCTGGCGACGTGACTCTACCTTAACCACACGGTATGCCGTGTAGGAAGTAAGAAAATACAATAACAAAACAATATAGTCCTTTCACCGCTCTTCATTTATTTGGAGAAATATTGCGCATTAACAAGTTGCTTATTATGAAGCCGTCGTGGTCCAGGCACTCAAGCCTGTTATAACAAAGCTGTGGTTGCGAGTTCGAATCCCTCTCGGGAAATATATATATATTTTTTTATATTTTAATTTCTTCGCTATGATACCGAGGCAAAAAGCGCGGGTTTGAGTGTTACTAATTCACAATGCCTCAAAAATTCGGCGGAAGTATAAGAAATACGAGATCGTCGTGGCGCATGGGCACACGCATGTGACTGTTAACGCGAAGGGTTCGATTTCCAATCGGGGAAATGAAGTATTTCTATGTTCATTTCTTCGCTCTGATAACGGCAAAGCGCGGCGTTGAGTACCGCCACCCAACAGGCAATGCCTCGAGAATTCGGCGGAAAGTGGGGAACCGAATTGTCTCAATTGGAACATTATTTTCCCCGGTTCCTTTCTCCTGCTTTGTGTGAGATATATCGTGTCTCTTGTCTCTACAATAATTGGCTATCTATAATTTTATAGTGCAGTGCATTTTTAATGGAATTGAAAACATTTTCCAAATTAAAAATAGTAGGTAAAAATATTTTATATTTATAATAAGTGAACGATCTAAAGAATTTCTTGGGAAAAACCTCGGTTGAGGAAGTGAAGGTCAAACACGATTTAGCTGTTTCCAAGTACAGCTATACCTAACTATGTATTATAATATGATTTTATAATTCCATCACATAAACTAGAAATAGGTATTAAATATTAAAAATATATATATAAATATTATTTTAAAACTTGTAGTTTATTTTGAAACTAGTAGTGACGTTGACGTGTTACTTTATGGCCTTTAGGGTTTCGTACCTAAAAAGATAAAAACGGAACCCTTGATCACTTAGTTGTCCGTCTGTTTGTCTGTCAGGACCATTTATCTCCAGATCGAGTGGATGTGTCAATGTGAAATTAATAGTTATGGAATATTCCAGGTACTCCATAAACACAAACAAAAGATACGAACGCTTATGAAATGGTACAATTGTGAAATTTGGTAAGAAGTTAGAACTTGCAGTGCAAATAAAGGAAAAAATCTAAAAAGTCAAAATTTTGAGATATTTCATAGAAAAAAAATATTACAACTACAAACTTATAACTGTAATTCATTTCATATAATGCCCCCAGAATTCTGTGAAAAATAAGGAATGGAATGTCTTAACACTAGGTTCTCTCTGCCTCCCCAGCAGTGTGCGGGATACAGCGCGGAGCTGAAAAAAACATTGTAAGCTTCAGTTAAGTTTATACCCTTAGTATCTTCATTTAATAGATTGTAAGTCAAAAGTCATGAGAGTTAACAACACCCTTGTTTATAATTTTTATTTATCTATATATATAAAAGGACTTGTGCTGACTGACTGAGGTAAGACGCACGCAGAGCCGTAACCGCTGATGGTAGAAACGTGAAATTTGGGCAGATGTTTATTTTTTTATTCTGGATATCCACTAAGAAGGGAATTTGAAAAATTTTAACCCTAAAGGGATGAAATAGGGGTTTAAAGTTTGTATGGAAAAAAAATTAATCTGTACCGATTTTTATAAAATTTGAAATTCAGACTCTTAAAAATATTTCATTGAACACGTGTTTCATGGTTTTTAAGAATTCACCCCCTAAGGGTTCAAATAAGGGGTTGAAAGTTTATATGGAAAAATCTATAATTGCCACCGATTTTTATAAAAAATTTAATTCAGACTGTTAAAAATATTTTATTGAACACGTGATTCGTTTTTTTAGAATTCACTCCTAATAAGCGGGCGAAGCCGCGCGCGCCCACTAGTATAGAATAATATCTTCATAAATATTCTTTATGGAAACGAGGCCAGTCGTGGTGCAGGGGCATAAAGTGTGACTGTAAAATCGGAAATATATATTAAGAATAGAAAATTTAAATTTAAATTAATATTGAAAATTTAAATTTAATTTAAATTTTCAATTCTTCGCTCTGGTGTCAAAGCAAAGCACGGCGTTGACTTCCGCCACTCAACACGCAATGCTTCCAAAATTCGGCGGAAAGTGGGAAACGGAGGTTAGGTTCCATCCTGCTGTTTGCGCGATACAACGTGAAGCTATTTTTTCTTTAAATCTTAGGTGTATATAAACTCTTGCCCACACGATAAACCAATGACTGATTTGATTTGAAATCAGGCACTAAGTTATTGGTTTCACTTCGTGGTCTGGTTAGATACCACACCCGTAGTGAATCTTTTTTCACTCTTGATTGCGGTTTGTGTTAACCACATGTCTTGTTTTATATAATCAAGCCGTCGTAGCGCAGGAGCACAAGCGTGCGACTGTATACACGACGATTGTGAGTTTGATTACCACTCGGAAGAATGAAATTTAAATATTTGTTTCCTCGCTCCAGTATCAAGGCAAAGCGCGGCGTTGAGTTACGCCACTTGACATGCATCGTGAATTCGGCGGAAAGTTGGGAATGGTAATGTCTTAATTTGAATGGAGTATCTTAATAGGTTCCCAGGTTCCCTCTGCCTATCCTGCTATATGCGGGATACATCGTGAAACTAAAAAAAATTATAAATATTTGAACATAACGAGAATCCGCAACCTTTGGAAACCTGCCTGGAACCTTAAATGCTCTGACCTTTAAGCCATACGACGAAAGATTGTTACAACTTGTTTATGTTCTTAACATCTCTGGAAGTTAAAATATTAACACGCACGGTCGAGCTGTGACTATTAATAATATTATGGTATCAACGAACTGATGTGATGATGGAGCCAGGGCCTGAATATTGGAACTCTTCACAAGTTACCAGTAAGCCATTGGAGTTTAAGCTTATAGCTTCAAGCACATTCCCTAGAACTTGTATCACTTAGTATTGAAAAGCGTATTTCTTTTTTCAACTATATGTTATCTCTATCTATATATAATAAGACAGTAAAAATATTGTGTCTGTACATTTAGTAATTTTGACTGAAATGGATAGAGGGACACTTAAAAAGAATAATAGAAAGCAAAAAGATTTTTTTTGAATTTCTTGTCTGTCTGTCTGTCTGTCTGTCGGTCTGTCGACATATTTTTGTCCACATTTTTCTCTGAAAGTACCGAACCGATTTACTTTAATTTTTTACCAATTGCTTTGTTTTAACTCAACTTAACTACTAAAGTTTAGTTCATCAAAATCGGTTCATTAAAAAAAAGGTTATCGTCATTTGAAAGAAGTCGTAATTAATTCAACACAGAGATAAAGAACGATCTTGAAAGAAATATCAAGTAAATACAAAGATTTTTTGTTTGGTTCGTTCATATAATATATGTAACTAATTTAAAAACTGTACAGGAGTTAATATGCAATTATTACAGTTATTTTACAAAGAATATTATGAATCCTTCAAATTAATAATTTAACATTTAAGGCTGTTCCTGAATGAGTAAATTAAATTATTCACTGACAGCACATTTAACAGAGTATATTATATAGGTAAAAAGAACATAAAGTTACAAAAATATATACTTGTAATAAATAATTAGCTTTATGTATATTTTATAAATATCAAATATCAACAATGGTCGTATTTTTTTATTTAAAACAATCAAAAATTCTTTGACGATAATGTCGTAAAAAAATCATATTAGAAGTCATTATAGTTGTCCATCAATTCTGCTTATTAAATCAATAATCATGTATTTTAAGCGGGCGAAGCCGTGGGCGAGCCGCTAGTTTTAAATAAAGAAAAAAATACTCACTTTTTACATTTTCAATTGCAATAATAAAACATAACATTAAAAAAGTAGCTTTCGCGAACGCCATGTTTATGTCTTAGAGTATTTGTTTTGTTGTTGTTGTTGATACTTGATACGGTCTTGAGAGCGTCGCTGACGGTGGCCTGGACTGAACTGGATGATTGCGCACAAAGGCGCCTTTTTAAAGCAAAAATAATTACAAGTATTTGTATAGGCATACATAATATCGTCATATTACAGTGAGCTCGTCGCTACGCAGGGGCACAACCGAGCGATTGTAAATGCGACGGTTGTGGGTTTGAATGGCACTTGAGGATAGAAAATATTTAATACTAGCGGCCTACTCGCGACTTCAGCCATTCAAACTGTAATTCTTTTACTATGTTGACTTTACACATATTGATTATATAATTATTACATTCAATAATTTTTCATAATTCTGAGAGAGTGCAACCATTATGTGGCTACTTGCGCAGATGCCATCAGCGGCAAGGACGCCCCGAATGGGACTCTACTAGGTTTGAGCCTAGTCTTGGGGCCTTAATTTAAAAAAAATTATGCGGCCTTAATTTTTTAAAATAAAAATAATTCAACGCTCTGCGCGTTGAATTATTTTAATTTAACATTCACTCAAAATATATTTTTCAATTTACATGCTTTAAAACCCAAAGCTTATTGTGTTCACAAACCTTCCTTATCTTCCTTACCTTTATGTTCACAAATTTTCCTTGATGTTGGAATAACTTTTGCTCGTGAGTTTCAATATCGTTATTAATTAAAAAACGATGAAATATCACCATGCATTTTTCAATTATTTTTGTCACAAAATGCCTTATTGTGATTTATTTATAAAAAATAGATATATGATGTCGCGGACTTTATTTTAGATTTATTAAATTTGAATATTTTTGTAGTTAAAACTTTGCTATTGCGCGCAGTTAAAGTAAAACGATGGCGTTCCTAAGTATTATTATTTCGTTGTTTAAGGCTAACTAAGAATTAAACCGCATTGTGATATAGCCTATAGCACACCTAAGGAACGTAGCTTTGATACAAAACAAAAAAAATCCGACCAGTAGCTCCAGAGATCTTAGCAAACAAACAAACAAACTCTTTCGCTTTATTATATTAGTATAGATTTTCATTTCTTCGCATCACCAAGACAAAACGCGGCCTCAAGAATTCGGCGGGAAGCGTGGATCGAAAGTGTATTTATGGGAACGGAGTGTCTTTACACTTGCATCCCAGGTTCTAGTTCTTCTATAAAAGCCTTTATTGATATTAAATATTTAAAAATACAAAATAAAGTTACTTATATTAGACATCGTTAAATAGTTTCTTTTACTTTTCAGCATAGGGTTCCCAAGATCCTTCTACACTTGACGATTGCTTGCTTCTTGATCGGTTGCTTCTACTGATGGCTTCTCTTCTTCTCATATCCGTAGTGGTCTTCCTCTTTATTCTTTTGTCTATCTTACTCCGATTAATATACTCTGCCCACATCCAATTCAAGTTTTTTACTGTGTATGCAACGTGTATTATGCTAGTATTTTTCCTTATAGATTTTAACCTGTATTTTTTTCCTTATATATAGTAGAAATACTCGTTTCCATATTATGTTTTTTAACGTTTTTGTTAATAACATTCCATATTTTTTACCCATACAAGTACAAGAATTATATATCTGTTTACTTCAATTGGTTTACCTAAATGTATTTTTGAAAATGTCTTTTAAGGATCAGTTCCTTTTCCATGACGAGTGTTTTTATAATTTCTTTTACATTTCTTTGCTTTTGTAATTTTTTATCGCAGAAATAATTTGGCCAAAATATGTGTGTTCCTCAGTATACGTTATTGTGGAATTATTTATGAAAATATATATTTTAATAAAAAATCAGCTTCACGCTGTATCCCGCACACAGCAGGGTAGGCAGAGGGAACCTAGTGTTAAGACACTCCGTTCCCCACTTTCTGCCGAATTCTGGAGGCATTGCGTGTTGAGTGGCAGAACTCAACGCCGCGCTTAACCTCGACACCAGAGCGAAGAAATGGAAATATAAATTTAAGTAAATATTTCATCTCCTCGAGTGGGGATCGAACCCACAACCAGTAGGTTTTACAGTCACACCTCGTGCCGCTGCGCCACGACTGGCCTTGGATATTAGGTTTCATTAGTAATTATTAGGGTTTATAAACATATGTTGGTAAATAAATGTACGGATTTATTAAAACGAAAATGTTTTTTCATTTTGTTTTCCGACATTTTAAGTTTTAGTAAAAGGCGCTTGGGTTAGGTTTGGTTTTTTAAAATATAGGCTCAGGTATTCATTGTATAAGAGAAAGAGAGATTTTTTTGGTTAAAAATCTTTTAATTGAAAAAATCTATTTGAGACTAAGTTAATAAACTTACTAGTAAATCTTAGGATGTACCAACTTATGTATAGTAAAATCTAAGATTGACCAATATACGTTAGAAAATATTTTTTTATTATTATTATTATAGTTTTTTTACCTTCACGCCATATCCCGCATGGAGCAGGATAGGCAGAGAGAATCTGGAAACTTAGTGTTAAGACCTTTCGTTACTATTAAGACACTTCCTTCACTTACTTTTTGCTGAATTCTGAAGACATTGCGCGTTGAGTGGTGGAATTCAATGCCGCACTTTGCCTTGTTACCAAAGCGCTGAATTGAAAATATATCATTCTTCGGACTGAGAATCGAATCCATAACCGTAATTTGATGCTGGTAGAGAAATTTAAAAAAAAGTATACCGTTACAAAAAAATGTCTCTCGTCATATACTTCTTCGTAGATCGAAGATGAGAAAAAAGAAAACTAACACTAGTGGCATCTGTATAGCACTCATAAAAAGCCGTCTTAAATTACTAGCGAATAGATAAAATGGAAACGTTATTCCTACTACAGAATATTTTTACTTTACAATGTTTAAAGTTGTTGTATAATATACATTTTCTTCAGAGCTACCCAACTCCCAGAATTGCGACGATGGTGATCTTGAATATCGAAAATATCTGAAATTTAACAGCTTTCGTTTTCAAAATATTTGAAATTTAACAGCTTTAGCTTTGAACAGATATGTTGGTGTAATGTCTTTATTAATTTTTCAGCGTATTTTTTTAGGCAGACCATCCTGGTATGGACATGGGGCACCCAACCCACCCTATTAGACACTAAAATTTAGGGCATTACAAGCACTTTTAAATAATAAAATTATATGAAAATGTCAGTATCACAAGTCCTACAAGAAGCTTTAGAAGAAAAAGTATTTAATTCCTCGTTCTTATTGTGTGCGTACTCGCACATAGCAGGCAGATGAATCCTGGGAACCTAATGTTAAGTCACTCCGTTCCCTTTACGACTTTTAGCCGAATTCTGGAGACATTGCGTGTTAAATGATGGAACTCAACGCGAGAAGACCGAGAAAAATGGAAATATTAAATACTTAATTTCCTCGATTGAGAATCGAACCCACAACCTGTCGCGGTAACAGTCGCACGCTCATGTGCCACGACTAGCCTCAATTTTTCTTTAATTTATCTGCATCACGAAATAATGGATGTAAATAATCATTTATCTTGGAATCCAATACTAAAAAATATAGCCAAAAATACTGCTCTAGTTTTTAATATGAAAGGCAAATATCGTGGCATTTGTTAAAAAAATCACCGTAAGACCATTAGAAAAAGAATACAACAAAATTTACTTAGCCCAAACATACTACAACGTATGTTTATTTTTATATAAAATAATAAATACCAATTTTGATGTAAAAAGGAACAAAATGTAAAAAGCAACTCTCCGGCGGGGAATCGAACCCCGGTCTCCCGCGTGACAGGCGGGGATACTGACCACTATACTACCGAAGACTATACCGAAATTGTCAAATAACTAAATTGATATACCTAATATTGTAGTTATTTACTTAATAATAGAGTGACTTTCAACAGTCTATATACAGGGAGAAGCATCTGCGCTTCTGCTTACGAGAACAGCATATAGGGTAAAATATTTCAAACCCATACCCAAAGAAATTAATCAGGGTACCTCGACAATTTAGACGTAGGATTTTTTTTTCATTTCACAATATTTATCTATTATTTTACCTGTATTTCGTGTGACGCAATTACGAATAAATACCAATAACTAAAACACCTACTATTTACTACAAAAATAATACGAAATGTTGCCGATTTGCCACTTTTTTATCTCAAAAAACATACTAGAAGGAAAAAGGGATATCACTCGTTCTATTTTACGCAATACAACAAAGCCACCATTACCTATCGTTATCGCTTTGATAGGTTTGTATCTGCGTGCGTCGTTCTTAACAAATGGAGTTTTATTTTACAACGACAATTTTATTATTTTGTTTGAAAAAAAAATCACTTTTTCATATCTGAAAAAATCTTTTTTGTTTTAAAAGAATTAGGTTTTTAAACAGTAGTTAAAACTGTGATTTTATTTAAAGTGGTGATGACAAAAACACAAAGGCACAGATCTTAAGCATTAATTAAAATCCATTATCCTACAGCACGGTCGACGAGTCGTGGTCGCTCTGAAATTGGGTTCAAAATGCTCGAGAAAAAAATCTAAAGCTAGAAAATTCCAATATTATATCTGCGCCTCCTTCAGGGCGGCCACGAATTCTCAACCGTACAGGGAAATTAGAAGTCTATGAGTTTAAATATTCCATAGATAAAAGATTTTTTTTATATTTTATTTTTAAAAAAATATATAAAAAATTGGAAGACAATCAATCATCAATTTTTAATCAAATGTCTATTCATTTTTAGGCGTTTCCCAGCGATATATCTATCTAAGCTATGTGCCCATTTTTTATTGTTTATTTTTTTAATACTAGGTTCCCAAGTTGCTTCTGCCTACCCTGCTACATACGGGAAACAATGTGAATTTAAAAAAAAACAGTAGTTATTTTGTATTATTGCAATTAAAAACATTTTGTGCATTAATCTTATACTTGCAATTAAAATTTAAAGTTATTTATTTAAAGTAATTAGATAAGAGTAAGTATGCAAAACAGTAAGTTAGTAAAATAATGATTAAATTAGTATTAATTAGTCAGTAAAATAATGATTAAATTTAAGTATATATATATATGTGTGTCTGCGATGATAAAATACTATATAAGAATATATTTAATGAAGCATATCGCAACGCGAAACTAAAAAAAAATTACATTATTTTTAAACATTTTTAAAGTGCTAGAAAGAAAGAAAAAGAAAACGTATAAATAATACGCTTGTTACAACTTATTTATATTGTTAGCATCTCTGTAGAGAGATTTTTACAAATGCCCACTACCCAAAAATAATTGCTTAGAATTATCGTTTGAAGAGAGAATGCTATTTCTTTAAATATTTTTTAAAAAAATTAATCAGCTTCACGCTGTATCCCAAACAGCAGGATAGGCAGAGGGAACCCAGTGATGAGACACTCCGTTCCCCACTTTCTGCCGAATTCTGGAGGCATTGCGTGTTGAGTGGCAGAACTCAACGCTGCGCTTAACCTCGACACCAGAGCGAATGAATGGAAATATAAATTTAAGTAAATATTTCATCTCTTCGAGTGTGGATCGAACCCACAACCAGTCGGTTTTACAGTCACACCTTGTGCCCCTGCGCCACGACTGGCCTAAATATTTTTTCTTATTAAATATAATAACACGACAATAGCAGGGTAGGTGAGATCAAGTTTAAAGTAAGATTATTAGGGAATGAAGCCATTTCTCCAACAGTTATATCTCCGCTCGTCCTAATAACACAGGAGAAGAATAATTAGACGAAAACAGAGACAATAGAAGTTTTTATTTCTACAGATTCTTATTAAATTTCACTTTTTTCCGATAATCGTATACAAAATGGTGGATTATATATTTAGTTTTGTAATTTAAAGAATTGATTAAGAAACTCCTACTCTAAAAAACAACACTACTACAAATAAATTGAAAGTAACATTGTATTTACAATGATTTTATAGCTGTTTATGATGTTTATCATATAAATATTATAAATATGAATGTAAGTTTGGTTGTTACGTTTTCACGCCAAACCTACTCAACCAATTAACATGAAACTTTATACACATATTCTTAGAGATATTAGAAATTATTTGAAAGAAATTTATAATAATTATAATTGTTTAAATATTATCCTTTAACTATAATTCAAGCCAAAGGGCAAAGCCACTTTGGGTCTCTAGTTTTATTGTAATTTCTAAGGGCAATCGCTTAAATGTATACAGCTGCCGTTCTGTGCTCTAACATAGGAATCCATACACAAACACCCCGCCCTGCACAGAATGCAGGTCTGGTTGGGCTGCGAGCACGTCTTGTCACAATCCCCGCAGAAATTGAAAACTTGATTGCCGCTGCATACCACTGAAAAAGGAAAAATATTAAAAAAAAAATCTAATTGTAAATCCAAATGGAGTGTGTTAACATTGTTGCATTTACATTTCGTCGCTCTGGTAACGAGGTTTGAGTTCTAACACTCAACACGCAATGCTTCGAGAAATCCACGGAAAGTGTGGACCGGAGTGTCTTAATGGGAACATAGTGTCTTAACTCTTAGCACTTGGTTCACAAGTTCCCTCTGCCTACCCTGCTATATGCGTAGGTTCGTTTTCTAATCCAGGGCAATAGAAATAACCTATTTTACCGTTACCGTAAAACAATGCGCGGCGTAGAGTTCCATCACTCAACAGGCCTTGTCTCTAATTTTATTGATCAGAAGAGGAACGGAGTGTCCATAGTATTTTTTGCTATATACAGCGTTCCGTATAAAAAAAAGAATAATAAAACATTACTTACGATCCTCAGCAGCAACAGCAAGAATCACAAGTAATATACTGAATATAATAACTTTGTTCATGGTGAAGTGCATCTTTCTACTAAAGTCTAATAGTTATTCGAAATTACACTATATGATTATTTTATACGAATTTTATACTTTTATACATTTAGGGTTAGCGCACGTTGTTGATTTTTTTAATTTTTTTTTAAAATGTTTGTTAATATTTCATTAAATATTCTCGACTGTTTAGGACCAGCTAAATCCAGTTGAGGACCAGCTTTGATCCTTCAAAGCTGGTCCTCTACTGGACTTTTGGTGAAAGGTTTGGTTTCTTTTTCATTTCGTTTTCTCTTCTGATGTTGTTATTTATTTTGCCGCTTGTTAATTGTATCGTAGGAATTTCGAGAAATAAATCTTAAAAACACCTACAATATAAATAATATGGTCTCATTTCATCAAGTTGTCACAAAAACACCGTCATAGATATTTATAATGCGGTAGTACTAAAATATTTAATGTAACCACATCCTAACAAAAATTCCCAAAATCTACTGCAATATATTATTTTTATCTTACTTTTGCATTTCATTTTAAATTAAAATTTTTTGAATAACAATTTAAAGGTACGTGTTTAAAAGTCAGATAACAATATGCTAATAAATTGTTTTAAAATTATAATTATAACTCCTTAAACACTTTTACACGAAACGTGCAATAAAGGATGGTGGGTAAATTTAGCCATCAATATTGGGTGACCCTTGGGTAAATCCTCAGAGAGTTGAAAATTTGCATAAACCTTTCTATTATTGACATCATTACAAAGAAATTATAAAAAAATCTCATTAATTCCATGTCAAAAAAAAATTTTATTCAAGGTATAAGTTCACAAAAATTTATTTTTTTTTATATAAACTGCCCACCAGCTCTGAACCAGAATTGGCACTGTACAGCCAAACATGTAGTTCAGCTGACTCTCCGCCGACCTATCGATGTAGCTAGGGCACTATTAATTCTGTTACTGGCTGTGTGCAATTCACCTTTCCAGATCATTTTGTATCTTTCACTTCTACTAAACATACTTTCCAGAAATAGAACTTCATGCAATTGTGGTCACCATACAGGTTTCAACCCATCCGTTGATATCACCACATATTTTTATGGTTACATTTCCTCTAACAAAATTTCTCGAGTTCCTCTGATGGAAATTAGGATACTGTCGCGTTAATTATTTCCTATTCTTCGCTTTGGTAACAAGACAAAGCGCAGCATTGAGTTACGCCATTTAGCTGGACGCAGTATCTCGAAAATGTATGCTACAGCGTGAAGATAGGATTACAGTTGTTATGTTTTCCTCATTCAAAGTAATCGTGCTTGTTTTTCTTAGAAATGGTTAATATTAAGTAAAATTGTAGTTAATTGCATGATCTTAAATTTATGACTGAGATATTTTTATGGAGACACCGCGGCGCAGTCGATAGAGTCTAACTAAAATGTGAATAGAAACGTGATGGGTGTTAGTTCGATCACAACTCGATATATGGATATGTTATGTACCAAGTGTTAATTAAGTGATATTTCAATTTTTTTTTAGCTTTACGCTGTATCCCATCCATATCCATATGCACATATCAGGGTAGGCATGTTGAGATACTCCGTTCCCATAAACATACTTCCGTGCCCCATTCTTGATTTGGAGGTATCTTATTGAGTGGTGGATCTTAAAATGGTGTTTTACCTCCTTACTAGAGCGAGAAAATAAAAATATTCTTTTTTCTCCATCCCACGACTGCGAATTTAATACTACTGACATTTCACCGATAATTAGAGAGCAGCCATGGAGTTTTCTTTTTTCAGCAACACAGTGTATCCCGTACACAGCAGGGTAGGCAGAGGGAACCTAGTGTTAAGACACTCCGTTCCCCACTTTCCGCCAATTTCTGGAGGCATTGCGTGTTGAGTGGCGGAACTCAACGCCGCGTTTTCTCCTTGCCACCAGAGCTAAGAAATGAAAATATAAATATAAAGAAATATTTCATCTCCTCGAGTGGGGATCGAACCTACAACCAGTCAATTTACAGTCACGCTTTGTGCCACTGCGCCAGGACTGGCCTAAATTGAGTAATTTATATATATAATGTATTTATGTTTTATTATTTCATATTATTTACTTATCTTAACAATTTTGTGTAATTATTATAAGCTAGTTACATTATTCTATATTTTGTATTTGTACTGAATCAAATGAAAACAATCAAGACGCATATTGTCCAACAGACATCAGACAGGTTATGGAGTTGTTCTCAAAACCCATTACACGATATATGGCCTTTGGATATATTTCTTCGAATTAATGCTTTTATGCACAATGGTACAACCAATACGGTATAAAATGGAAATCATTATTTTTTAGCCTCACGCAGATAACAAGGTAGGCAGAGGGAACCTAGTGTTAAGATACTCCCGTTGCGCATTTTCCCCCGAATTCTGGAGTCGTTGAGTGGGTAAATTTGATCCACCAACTAGTTGTGTCTACAATCACACGCCTGACTCTTTACTTTGACGTAGTGTTTTTCGGTTTCAAAAGTATTCTCTAAGATTGTTTATAAAGGATTTTTTTTCTGATATATTTTTTTTGGAAGAAAGAAAAAGAACAAAATAACTAGTTGGTATTTTAATGTATTAGGCTTGCCATTGGTCGAGGAAATCATGTTGGGGCAATGCGTTAGTTGTTTAAAACCATTGAAACGCTATGGAGACATTTGTGTGGATTTTTTTGTTAGTGTTACATACAGTACAAGGAATTAGTAAGTTTTATTGTTAAAAAAGCCGTCACGGCGCAGTAGCACAGAATTTGACTGTAAACATTTTTAGGATCGATTTCCACACGGGGAAATTTCTTTGGATCGATTTCCACACGGGGAAATTAACGCTGCGTTAACTTCCCCCACTCATCACGCAAAAGCTAAAAACGAGTACTGAAATTACACTTCAAATTCCATTCAGTCATTGTTTTTGATGAAACTGTTATATTCTGATCTGGTTAAGCCAATTTTTTCCTTTTCTCTAAGAAAAAAGGAAAACCGTTCTCTAAGAGAAAACTGGCTTACCTACTAAATAACTTCGATAATATTAGTATTTTAATTACAAGCTTTTATTTGACTTGCCGTGTATGTCTGTTAGTGTACCTATGTGAAATATTGCAAGCTCAACTCGACCAAATTCCTACTATCCAATTGAGTTGAAATTTTGGGTTATGATTCTGTTGTGGCTAATTCAAAATGGCCGCCGCCACAAAATGGCGGATTACAATATTTGTATCAAATAAAAGATTTGATTTGTAAAATACTATAAACACGCCATGAAAAAATATCTAGAATGTTTGTTTTTTAAAAAGTTTTTAATTAAAATTTATTTTATTTATTATTTTATTTATATTTGTTCTTATGTATTTTATATTGCCAAAATCATTATAATTTTACTAAATAATGATTCAGGTGAAAAGTTTCCAGAAATAGCTTGTGGAGAGCGCCAAGTGTTCAGTAGCTGTGGCCGATGTATTAAAACGTGTTCGGATCCTAATCCCAAATGTACATCAGAATGTCTTACTGGCTGCTTTTGTATGGACGGCTACGTCATGGCACCCAATGGAAGTTGCGTAGCTTTGAAAAACTGTCCAAAAGGTTAGTTTGCTTATATTAATTAGAAAAAATACCATGTAATGGGACAAATGTAAAAATACTGTATTTAATAACTTTATTAATCTAAATTTAAAAAATACTCTGGAACAAAGCTAAAATATCAGGAAAGATCATGTTATTGTTCATCTTTAAAGAATAAATGATGCAAATATTATTTTGTATTTCATTAAATATAACTATTTCCACTTCAGCGGAGATCACATTTGGCAGCATCGAACAATCCATAGACGAATGCCAATCAGACGAAGTGTTTGTGTGGTGTGGCTGGTGCGAGAGTACTTGCTCTGAACCTCATCCGGTCTGCCAGAACTCAACCTGCACTAGAGGATGTCTGTGCCGACCGCCCTTACTGCGTCACCATAGTGGACACTGCATTGAAGAAAAATTTTGTTTACCACGTAAGATAAGGATTGTGAAGGGCTTAATCGTTCTTATTTCTTTTAATTTCGACTAGATTTGGCTAATTAGCTAATTTGTTTGTCTATTTTCTGCCAAAATTGAAACAACGATGTAATATTTTGTTTAACTGACGTGGTGAGACGTATATTTTCTTGGACAGTGTAGACCCACAACCATCGTATTGAGTCAGACTAGTTTCATCTTTACTGCTTAATTTCGGTCGTCCTATCATTTGGTTGTTGGCTGACTGTAAAATACTGTTTCACATCATCATAAATCAACATCAACGTTATGACAAAAGTTATCGTCAGAAACCTCAAAGGTCTTGTAATTAATATGGAAAAAAAATGTTACTCAACAGGGTAAACGTGGTAGATTTCGCTTGATTAGTACAAATAAAAAGAGTAGTCTCTCCATTTCATATTTCGCCTTAAAAATAGACGTGGGGGTTTAACTCCCTTGCCAAAAGGGAGATCCCTTTGTCAAGGGATAAAGAATGTACAACATATATTTTTAAGCTTCATTAGTTGCCTTTGTCTACCCTGTCATATGCGAATAGCCAGTGTACCTTTTGTTAATTTGGTGACATTAGCAAAACTTAACTAAAATATTTAAGTTTATCTAATTTGTGATAGATAAAATAAAAAAAAAAAAAAATTTTTATTTATTTTATCTAATTTGTGTTTTTTTTTCAGAAAAATGTTCTAGTCCGGACGAGGAATATTCCTGTCGCTACGGCTGTGAATTACGATGTGTTCGTCAAGCATGTATGCGCCCGCGCAGATGTCGGCTAGGCTGTCACTGCAAGGGAGATCTTTATAGGAATATTCATGGAGAATGTGTAACTTTTGATAAGTGTCTTGTTTAATATAAAAACATTTAATTTGATATTTTATTTGAATAGATATATAGTATTTTACATAGTATGCATCTAGCAGTTTTCAGAGATCTTGAACAGATCGTCGGTCTAGGTGGTGGAGGCTAACTCTAAATAATAATGAACACACTAAATATTTGTCAAATATTTGATATAAAAGTCAATGCGTATTTTGTTGTGTTAAAAAAATATTTATAAAGCAAAATAGACAATCAGAACAAAAACTATAATTGCAATAATAATTACTTGCAAATTATATTCACATTTATGTTCTTTTCCCGTTTCCTCGAAAGCAAGAAAGAGAACCCTTATTGGACCATTTTGTTGTCCCTCTGTCTGTCTCTTAAGATAATTTACCTCGAGATGGCGTGGAGGTATCGAGATCAAATTAATATTATGTATTTCGGTCTACGGTCCTTTAGAGCACAGAATAAATCAAGCGTCTAAATCAAAAGATACCTGCATAAAAAAATACAAATCGTTGTTGCGGCATTTTGAAAATTGCCGCATATAGGATTAGTTCCTTTAGGGTAAGTACTTCCTGTGGCACATAGTGATCTTACATTACAAGTAAAGGAAGAAATCCAAGAAGTGCAAATTTATAGATATTTAATAGAAAATTACTACATATCTATATTTGTAGTCCATTTCATATGGAGTAGGTACACGTAATCTTAAGTTTCTCAACTATACGTTATCCGTTGGCTTACAATCCTGAAATTGGGGAAGGTATAGGGTAGGGAATTCAAGGTGGAAAGACCAACCCGCACTTGATTTACGCCATCTTACCAGATTCTCAGCTCTCTATTCAATTTAGAGGACAATACAAGGCAAATCAAATACCATCAAAACCAGGCATAATATATGAAGTGAATTAATAATAAAAAACTAAACTTCTAAAACAAAAAAACTTTATTTAGATTTTAAAACAAATTAAAAATTTTAAAATTTAGACCAAGTATGAAAATATATAGAAAAGTAGAAACAAATGAAAGTAAGAAAAATAGGGGAAATTTAAAATCTTATCTTTTAAGGACAAGAGAACATCTTAAGATATTTGTTTTTGAGTTGTTTAGATTTAATTGAGTTAGAACTGATCTTTTGGTTTTTTTTTTGTAAGTAAGAATTCTGTGGAGGGGACAGACTATTTTACTATGACTACGAATCAACCGTCCCCTCCCCCTTTTCTTACGCCCGCGTTTAAGGACAATCATCCAGCAGTATACAAGTTCGATTTTCGGTTCTAACGTAACCATCTTTGCAGAAGCAGCCGCTGCGACACGCGCCTATACAAACTTGGTCAGGATTGAAGCAGGTCTTGTCGCAAGCGCCACATTCCTTGTATTCTTCATTTGTTCTGCATCCTGAAAAAAAATTTTTTTTTTCATATATATCTCTATATATAATAAGAAAGTAAACATAATTTGGCTGTAAATTTAGTAATTTTGACTGAAATGGATAGAGGGATAATAGAAAACATAAAAAGAATAATAGAAAACAAAAAGATTTTTATTAAATATCTTGTCTGTCTGTCGGTCTGTCTATATGTATGGTCACGCTAATCTCCGAAAGTACTGAACCGCTTTACCTAAAAATTTCACCAATTGCTTTGTTTTAACTCAACTTAACAATTAAAGTTTGTTTCATCAAAATCGGTTCATTAAAAAAAGTTATCGTCATTTGAATGAACTCAACGCATTAGTTTGCCTGTGAATATTATATAACAATCGCGCTGGTAAGATTCTTGGCTAAAAAATAACATACGAAACGTTTTGTTTATACGATTGTTGCTAAAAATATATATTTTTAAAGGACTATTGTTCATAGCACAAATAATAAAGTAAACAAAATTGATATATTGTTTTAATTGTTGGTAAATATTATCTTCATAAATCATAACAGTTAAGTTTAAGTCGTAATTAATTCAACACAGAGATAAAGAACGATTTGATCTTTAAAGAAATATCAAGTAAATACATCGATTTTTTGGTTCGTTCGTTCGTTTGAAATAAATGTATATAAAAATACCTAAAAACATCCTTTCTATGTGTACTCTGTAATAACTACATATTTACCAATTGTACATTTAGCTAATAATATATGTAACTAATTTAAAAACTGTACAGGAGTTAATAATATGCAATCATTACAGTTATTTTACGAAGAATATTATGAATCCTTACCCAAATCAATAATTTAACATTTAAGGCCGTTTCTGAAGCAGTAAAATTATAAAGTGACATCAGCACATTTAACAGAGTTTTAAAAAACATAACATAGGTAAAAAGAACGTAATGTTACAAAAATATACAGGGTGGAAGAGGTAGCGCTCCATTTACGGAAACAGCATATAGGGAAAAATATTTCAAACCTATACCTAAAGAAATTAATCAAGATGCATCAACAGTTTGGACGTAGGATTTTTTTTTCATTTCACGATTTTTATCCATACCTGTATTTCGTGTGACGCGATTACGTATAGAACATAAACACTTACTACTACACAAATACTACTAAAGGTTAAACAACTTTGAACTTTATCGCCAATACCTACGACTCGATTTCGGAATGAGCCGTGTGCGGCAGTGTTCCTTTGATAGGTTTATGTGTGTGTGCGTCGTCCTTACAAATGGCGTTTTATTTTAAAATGACAATTTTACTATTTATTTTGTTTGAAAAAATAACTTTTTCATTTTTGGAAATTTATTTTTTTCTGATTTATATTAGGCTCTTATAGAGTAGTTAAAACTGTGGTTTCATTTAATGTGGTGCTTACACTTCCACCCTGTATAGGTATAATAAATAATTAGCTTTATGTATAGGTACTTTATGAATATCAAATATCAACATTGGTCGTATTTTCTAGTTCGAAACAATCAAAAATTATTATAGAAATTATAATAATGTCGTAAGTATGTAGAAATTATAAAAAATATATATATATATAATCTAAACATTTATTACATATAATATAATTGTAACTTATCAAAACTTAAGATAAGGGGAAATTTATGAATGTAATAAAAACCATAAGAATGATTTTTTAAAATATTTATCTGTTTGTGAATGCCTGTACTGTGTACTCGTATTTTGGCAAATTTCCCATAATGCTTACTGTATATTTTATTTAAATCGGTCAATATAAGTTATTATGTTCGACATAACTGCTATAAAACAATAAATGTATTGAATTGGACCATACTTTAGCTTCAATATATGGATATTGTCTTTAAAATGATAACGTTATTAGATTATGAAAGTAATTCAGATGAGAAAAAAAAAATACTTCGAGGGACGAAGTCGCGAGAGGATTGCTACTATAAAGTAAGATATCAATAAAAAAAATACATATAAATACTAAAAACTCACGTATCTTCTTAGCAGCAGCGACTGCTATTATCAAGCAAAGCATAAAGATGAATAAAACTTTTTTGCTTGCCATTGTCTTGAATTGATGTTAAAGAAGAACTGCGTGATGCCATACAAATATTCTTTTTAAATAGACTGTATTTAAATATTTTTTGATTATGTGTAAAGTGCTTATCACACTGGACTGTTTTTTTTAGCTTTACGTTGTATCCCGCACATTCTTCATTAAAATTGAGGAGACGTTGAGTCCCGCCAAACAATAACGCCCAATATTAATAACCTATCTCCTAGGAGATAGGTTATTAATATTGGGCATTAATCAACATAGACCCTCTAGAATTCGACGGAAAGTGAGGGACGGAAATGTCTTAATGGTAGAAGTGTCTTAACACTGGGTTCCTTTTGCCACCTCTGCCATACATAAAGCTATTATTTAACTTGCAACATAAGGAAGGAAGTATGTTTGTTTAGGTCAAATTTTGCAAATTAAATTGGAAGCACTTCCTTAACTTTGAACGGAGTTGAAATTTTGCACACATGTTCCTTTTGATCACAATACACGAATATGATAAGCACCTGATCTGACACCCAGGACTGGCTCCATTCAACAGATCTTCTCAGTGGAGGAGATCTGAAGCATGCGTTCAACTATTACACTATATCGAGTCCACAAAATGTGACTGTAAAACCTACTGGTTGTGGGTTCGATCCTCACTCGAGGAGATAAAATATTTAGGTACTTAAATGTATATTTCCATTTCTTCGCTCTGGTATCGAGGCAAAGCGCGGCGTTCAGTTCTGCCACTCATACACGCAATACGCATAAAATCTAAGAATCTAAATCAAACACATTTCTAGATGTTGTAACATTACGAAAGCTGATAATTATATGTGGACTTGATGATAATACTGATATTATGGTACCATCGAGCTGGCTTGATGATTGAATTGAAAGACAGCTGATGAAACCTCGAACTGCCTACTAGTAAATATATCGAATTTGTGCTCAATATATTCGTCTTATTAATGTGTTTTGTTGAAAAAAGCGTTTTTATTTTTTTAAGCTATTAATTATTTTCGACTGCTAAGGAAGGGAGAATTACTTATAGGTCCCGACTATTAATCCTAATAAATTATTGAGCTTGTTTCTTTTCTTTTTAGTTTTATGCAGTCGGGGTTTTTGTTTTTATAAATATTTTTTTATTTATAACATAAGTACTATGTTTCGTACCTTAGCTTAATTTCCAAAATTTTGCAATTTAAATTTCACTTTTAACATATTTTTAAAATTCAAGAAATAATTGTAATTATTGATTGTAATGCAACAAATTTCCTGCACAATTGTGAAAGTATGATAGGAATATAAAATAAGGAGTTACGATACATTTATATAAATTTTAATGATCTATTATCATTTTACAGAGGTCAGTCGTGGCGCAGAGGCACAAAGTGTAATTGTAAAATCGACTGGTTGTGGGTTCGATCACCACTCGAGGAAATGAAATATTTATTTACATTTATATTTTCACTTCTTTCGCTCTGGTGTCGAGGCAAAGTGCGGCGTTGAGAGCTCGGCGGAAAGTGGGGAACGGAGTGTCTTAGCACTCCCTTAGGTTCCCTCTGTCTACCCTGCTGTGTGCGGGATACAGCGTGAAGCTGATTATTATAATTTTATAAGCATGAATCTTAGTGTTAGAATTGTTACCATAATCGAAAAATCCAGAAAAAATAATTAACTTCTATGAATAGTTTTCAAAATCAGATCTGTAAAAAGGCATTAATATCAGGCAATATAAGAAGCAAGGAGGCAAGGAAGCCAGTCGTGGCGCATAGCCACAATCATATAATGTAAACACTGAATTCCCACTCGAGCAAAGAAGTCTTCATTATTATTCATTTCTTCGCTTTGGTGAGGCAAATCGCGTCATTTATATATAATATATTTTCACTACTCTGGACTATTGGAACTCAACGATGCAATTTGTCTATCAAAGCGGAGAAATAAAAATGACATGCTGAATATTGATGAACCCACAACAGTCGCGATTACGTTACCCCACTGCGCCACGACGGCTTCTCTTACACCCACTATTATTACTTTCATGTATAATTAATTTTATAACTCTAGTTATATTTAACTTTTCTTGACCAGGTTTTCCCCTAGGTATTATAACTTTAATATCATCTTTCCACGTTTGATCTGTTTGCCTCTTTCTGTTATACCATCACGTGGTTGCCATTCTGTTACTAATTGCCTGCCTCTACTTAGTTGTTGATTTACACCCAATATTAATAACCTATCTCCAACGTCAATCATAGATTGTTTCATATATTTATCTATCCAATCTAGAGATTGGATAGATAAATATATGAAACAATCTAAGATTGACGTTGGAGATAGGTTATTAATATTAGGCGTTAATGTCTCTTGCTCTCTTACGGTTTTTCAACGACACTCCCAATATACTTGGTTCTTTTTTGACAAGTTTTTAATTTTATTCAGTTTGACAACCATAAGTGAAACATATACGAAATATACTTTTTTCTTAGATAGAGGATAAAGTGTAAAGCTATAAAAAAATCAATCATCAATTATATTTTTCTTAAATTGTGTTACAAATAAAAAATAAAGTAGATAAGTATATGAGCCGAATAATTAATACAATATAAACATTAACATATATATATTATATTGACGTAGATATCGGTACAAACACTTGTAAAAATTTTGTTATAAAAAGGCGTTTTTTTGGTGGAACCATCAGTTCATTTCAAGCCTCTCAAGGTCATACCAGGTCAACAAAGTACCAATCAGCCAATCAAAAAAATATTCCAAGACCTTACTATGGCGTCCGCGAAAGCAACATTTTTATTAATGTTATGTTTAATTATTGCTATTGGAAATGTAAAATGTGAGTACTTATTGATATTAAGAAGAAATTTTGGTTGTGTAACGCCATATTCTATTAAGAAAAAGTATGGGGCATAGAGGCCAGTCGTGGCTCAAAGGGATAAGCATGTGGCTGTAAATGCAACAGATTGAGGGTTCGATTCCCAGTCGAGGGTATGAATATTTTCATTTCTTCACTCTAGTTAGAGGTGAAGCGCGACGCTGAGTTCTGTCACACAAAACACAACGCCTCCAGAATTGGGCGGAAAATGGGGAACGGAAGCGTCTTAATGGAAACAGAGTGTTTTAACACCATGTTCTCTCTGCGGGTTACAGCGTGAAACCTAAAGTAAATCCATATGGGGACAGTTGTGAAATACGACTGTTATTTATTGTCACAACTATTGTGTAGTTGTGACAAGGACATAATAATTTAGGCGAAGATAATAAAATACATTTAAGGCCGTCGAGGCGCAAGTTGATTCGATTCTCACTTGGGGGAATGAGATATTTATTATTTTCATTTCATCCGGAGGAACGGAGTCATCTTAATGGGAACGGACTATCTCAATACTAGGTTCCAGGTTCCCTCTGTCTACTTCACTATGTGCGCTATTAACTGTAACACTGTTATAAAATACTTAAATACTGGTATGTCTATCCCTAGAAATTTTTTGCCTAAGAATATCGTGGATTGTTCACTCATTATAAATGTTAAATATTAATTACTATTTTTAATTTTGAAAATGTTTTTAATCCATTGTATGTTCCACTACCAAATTACACTAAACCGACATTTTATTACTATGAAATCTTTTAAAATAATACCTATAGTTGTTTTACAAAAGTGTTTACACACGTGTTGCCAATATTACGAGTACCTTATAGTTATTTATTTTAGATCCACGTTGTATGTCGCACATAGCAAGGTAAGTAAGGAGAATCTGGGAACATAGTGTTAAGACACTGTGTTCACCATTTTCCGTCGATTTATGGAGGCATTGCGTGTTGAGTGGCAGAACTCAACGCCGCGCTGCTTTGACAAGAGAGCGAAGATATTAAAATATTACATATTTCATTTGCCTATATTTCATTCCCTCTGTCTGCTGTATATGAGGAAGAGTCATCTGTCATCTGTCGACAATTCCGTCCGTATTATTTTATAATATTTATTTTATTGATGCCAGTCGTGGCCCAGGGGCACAAAGTGTGACTGTAAAGTCTACAGTTATGGATTCGATCCCCATTCGAAGAAATAAAATATTTATTTACATTTATATTTTCATTCCTTCGCTCTGGTGTCGAGACAAAGCGCGGCGTTGTATTCCTCAACACGCAATGCTTCCAGATATCGGCGGAAAGTGGGGAACGGAGTGTCTTAACACTAGGTTCCCTCTGCCCTGCTGAGTACGGGATACAGCGTGAAGCGGATATATATATATATATATATATATATATATATATATATATATATATATATATATATATATAT
>JAATLQ010036610.1:0-40739 GCA_013421005.1 Heliconius erato x Heliconius himera | reverse complement strand
ACTCAACAAGCAATGCCTCCAGAATTCGGCAGAAAGTGGGGAACGGAGTGTCTTAACACTAGGTTCCCTCTGCCTACCCTGCTGTGTGCGGAATACAGCGTGAAGCTGATTTATTTATTTATTTTATTATAGTTGTCAATCAATTCTGCTTATTAAATAATCATGTATTTTAAGCGGGCGAAGCCGTGGGCGGGCCGCTAGTCTATATATATAAAAGGACTTGTGCTGACTGACTGAGGTAAGACGCACGCAGAGCCGTAACCGCTGATGGTAGAAACGTGAAATTTGGGCAGATGTTTATTTTCATATTCTGGACATCCACTAAGAAGGGATTTTGAAAAATTTTAACCCTAAAGGGATGAAATAGGTGTTGAAAGTTTGTATGGATTTTTTTTAAATTGGCACCGATTCTTATAAAATTTTAAATCCAGACTCTTAAACATATTTCATTGAACACGTGTTTCATGGTTTTTAAGAATTCACCCCCTAAGGCAGGGGTTCCCAACCTTTTATTGATCAAGGACCACTTTTATATCATTCTTGGTAGCAGGGACCACTATGCATGTAGGTATATTAAAAATTAACTGTGATAATTAAACAGAACCTTGGCTTCACTATCCCCAGTCACAAAATTAAAATCGTTCGCGGACCACATTTAGGCTTCTGCGGACCACTGCCCTAAGGGATCAAATAAGGGGTTGAAAGTTCATATGGAAAAATCTTTAAATCGCCACTAATTTTTATAAAAATTTAAATTCAGACTGTTAAAAATACTTTATTGAACATGTGTTTCGTGGTTTTTTTGGAATTCACTCCTAATAAGCGGGCGAAGCCGCGCGCGCCCACTAGTTGATTCATATATTCACTTCTTCGCTCTGGCAAAAAGTCTGGCGGAACTCAATGCCAGTCTTTTTGCCTTGACTCAGCACGTAATGCCTTGAATATGGGGAACGGAGTGTCTTATCATGAAAGCTGATTTAATTAAAAAATATATATATAAATATCATGGCGTAATAAATATAATTTAGTCGTATGAATAAAATAAAAACTAACGAAAAAAATATTTGTTAGATACATTAATGAAAAACAACTAATAAGAAGAACAACAGAATAATTGATTTACAAACAAAAATCAACAAATCACACAAAAACTTACATACAATAATTCGATAAAACAACATCGAATATTCACATTTATCGATTTTTTACACAAAATCGATACACTTTCCGGTTCAGTATACCATACATTAAACATGCAAACCAATTAACAAACGAAAGTGTTTCATAATCAATCTAAGATATATCTTCACTTGACTGTAATGGATGTGAGTGTAGCTTTCGATTCGTCAATTAGACGGCGTTCGCCATTTATGTAAGCAGCTTTTACTTGACAGTGAACCATTTGTGACTGTGACAGACTTATGACCTCGGAGAAACCTTGGGTATTTAAATATAGACTGTTTTAGGTATAACTAAATATTTTTTTTTTCATTTTTATAGTCTGGTTTCATTTCATACTCCTCTATCCGCGCAATTTTCGGGTCCAAAGTTTTAGCTTCACGTATTAATAAATATTTAGATAAATGAAGTAAATGTTGTAGGTACCCGTAACTACGTTTTTTAGAAAGATAATGATATACTACAATGGTATTTAAAGCCACAATCTCTGCCACAAAATAATTATAACTCTTGTTTTTATTTATTATTTTTTAGCCTTACAGCAGCGCAGGCGGAGGAAGCCTATACTATTAAAACAATACGTTCCCATAAGGACACTTCTGTTCCACACTTGCTGCCGAATTCTCGAAGCATTACGCCATGAGGCGAAACTTAGCGCCGCAACTTAAATATATAAAGTGCAAAAAAATAATAATACAGACATTTTTTTCTAATCTTTAGCAAACTAAATAACATTATAGGTCTCGCGTTTCTTAGATAACTTTTACAAGCCCGTAACCTTAACCTAAAATATATAACATTCGTTTATTATACGATTTGTTAAACGTGTGAATAAAATATTAAATAGAAAAAATAAAATAAAAAAGTCTTTTAACAATTTAGAGTTCATTTTTAGCAAATTAAGCTTATGCACGTGAGAAATTTGCTTTAGGTACATACATATGTACTAATTTAAATACTATTAGATTAGATTATAATCTTAAAAATATTTGACTAAATTACACCACTATGACGTAGTTGCGGTGTGTTTATTTGTACATAATTATATGTTATGGTTGTGAATTCCAATAGCTTTAGGTTAAATGTTAAATACTATATAATTTTATAAAAGACTGATTGTGAACGCGATGTGAGTTCGATACCCAAACGGGGACATTTCTCCGATTTTTATGTAATTATACATTTAATTTAATTCACATAGTCTGGAAAAGTAGCCAACGGAATGTTTTAAGGTTCCCTCGGTCCACCCTGCTATATGTGAGAAAAAATAAAAAAAAATGGACGAAATATTTATCACAAATCTCTCTCTTCTCCGCTTATTGCGAAAGACGAGTCAAAAAACAAAAAAAACAACACAAAATCAAAATTCCATTCACATACTACTGATGTGTCATAGAACTTACTTATCGCAGATAGACTACCGTATATGTATGTATTTGGCTACTTGCACCGTTACTTCCGCTATAACCGGATGCAAGCGAAGCGAACGTCTCGTATTGTGTAACTGACCGATGCAATCTTTTATATTGAGATTAAATTATATATATAATAATGTTAAATAATCGTTTCAACGTATTGTAATAATTTTATTCTTAATTTCAAGGCTTATAAGTAAAATTTAAGATATTTTTATAATTGAAGTTTCCAATGATTTTATGTTGCACAAAGATTTTTTTTTAATAGTTATTAAAGCAAAATATCGTTTAAGTGAAATGTGTTTTTAATTTAAAAAAATATATATTATTATTTGAGACCGGTCGTGGCGCAGCGGCACGAGGTGTGGCTGCAAAACCCACTGGTTGTGTGTTCGATTCCCACTCGAGGAGATGAAATATTTACTTAAATTTATATTTCCATTTCTTCGCTCTGGTGTCGAGGTTAAGTGCGGCGTTGAGTTCTGCCACTCAACACGCTATGCCTCCAGAATTCGGCAGAAAGTGGGGAACGGAGTATCTTAACACTACGTTCCCTCTGCCTACCCTGCTGTGTGCGGGATACAGCGTGAAGCTTTTTTTTTTATATATTATTATTACTTCACACAAATTAATTAAAATTAACAAACAAACAAAATATATTCACATACGCACTAATTAAAAATAAATTGTTTTGTCTGTATTGTAAAATATTATGAAAGTATAACGTTAAATAATAGTAGGCGTACAATAAACAATTACGAAAAAAATCTTCTATTTCTCAGAGAGAAAGGTGCAGTTTGGGTTAGTATGGGAGACAGTGTTATATATTATTCTTTGTTACATTTTATAACATTAGGATTTCAGTTAAAACATGGATAATATAAACGACGTTATCGTTTTGTAAACGCGAAGGTTGTGGGTTCGATTTCTAATGCGGAGCGAATTAATTTCATTTTATCTCTCTGATACCAGGACAAAGTCTGATGTTGTGACACCTTGACGCATGATGTTCTGGAAATTGTGCGGTACATGGAGAACGTACTTAACATAAGGTTCCCTTTACCTACCTTGTTACCCTGCTGTTATATGCAGGAAACAACGTGAAGTAAAAAAAAATATTACCTTAAATTCTTTCAAATGATATTAAATAATACAATAACAATTTTGATGCGGGTAGGATAAATATAACCCTATATGATAGCGTGTTCACAAATTCTCTTCAGGTTTTCTCTATATAATATGCATTATGTGATTTACAAAATATAAAAACAAATATTATAATAATATATTTTTTTATATTTTCTTAATAAAATATAAATAATTATTATATTAAATTAATTTATAATCATTCAAAATGCAAGTTAATTTGCATCCATCTTACGATTGCATCAAATTTTCTGAAACAGGTGTTAGTTAATGTTTATTCAAATTAGAAATCGAGAGTAAGTGTAGGCTGATCGACCCTGAGTCACTGCCTGTAGGTATGTATTTAAATATTTATCTAATTAACTTATATAAGGCAATGTTGTATATTATATGATAAAATTAAGTTTAAAATTCGCCTAAGTCTATTTAAAATTCATAATATTATTTCAAAAATAACCTAAATTGGAAAGTTGTCATAATTTAATATAAAAAATAAATAAATAAATCAGCTCACGCGGTATCCCGCACACAGCAGCAATGGATATATATAATTTAAGTAAATATTTCATCTTCTCGAGTGGGGATCGAACCCACAACCAGTTGATTTTCAGTCACACTTTGTGCCACTGCGCCACGACTGGCCTAAATATATAATACCTATAATTTAATATATTTATTAAGTAGATGCAAAAATATATAAAAATGTCTTGATCCTAATTATTTATTCAGCTTTCTTCGTTTTACGGTGACCTCTACAAAATTGACCATAGCTCGATTCTGATCTAAAAACCTTTAAGTTACAACGGTTTAAGTAATGGATCAGATATGTGTAAACGAAGTTATATAATATAGCTGTTATGTATAGAGAATGGCAATATATATTTTAATATCAAGCCCTTACCTTCTCGGTTATTATAATAATACTTTTACTTAATTGTAAATCTTATGTTTTGACGTTTATATTGACAGCACAGCAGGGTAGGCAGAGGGAACCTAGTGTTAAGACACTCCGTTCGCCACTTTCCGTCGAATTCTGGGGGCATTGCGTGTCGAGTGGCGGAACTCAACGCCACAACCAGTCAATTTTCAGTCACACTTTGGGGGCACAAACTGTGACTGTAAAATTGACTTGTAAAATTGACTGCGCCACGTCTGGCCGCAATGTATATATTATAGTATCAGTATCAGTTTTCTTTTATTTTTTTATTAAGTCAGGGGTATCTATAACGTATTGATTGCAAAAAGCTAAAGTTGTGTTTTATCTGTAGGGAATCTACAAATTTCTCTTTTAAATAAAAATACGAGTATCCGCCAAACGAGAAAAGAACCCACAATTATCGCGCTCATATATTTCGTAATATTATATCTATTAAAATTTTTAGATAATAATTAAATAATAAAAAAAATCAGTAATTTATTTAATCAAATCTCAAAATATAGACAAAATGAACATGTTATACCGTAATCGATTTTAATTGGATAAACCGCGTGTCAAGCCTTGACCAAATAGCCAAAAGCGTGCATATTTGTTAACACGTTGCCAAACATGGAGGTATTAAGTGAACTACCTTCACATTTCGCAACCCTAATTACATTAATTATTTACAGTAACTATTTTTTTTAGCTTTATGCTGTATCCCGCTCATAGCAGGGTAGGCAGAGGGAACCTGGGAGTATCTAGTGGTAAGACACCCGTTCCCCACTTTCCGCCTCTTCTGGAGGCATTACGTATGCCGTGGCGGAACTCAACACCGCGTTACCAGAAAAAAGAAATGAAAATATTTAATTATTATATAATTTAATATATGTTAATTTACTTTATTACAAATTTACATAACATACCTATTCGTATATTTAAGGTTAAGGTACAATATAAATTATTTTGGTGAAACATTTAGTCGCGCCCTTGAATTCGATTATATGCGGGTTACCATAGTATATACTTATATTTGAAGGTCAATGTTTTGTCCTTATAATTTTTTTACACCGGTTTTTAACTGTAGCTATAACTTAAAAAATACCTATTTTTTTGAGCTTCACGCTGTATTCCGTACATAACAGGGTAAGCAAAAGCAACTTGGGAACCTAGTGTTAAGACACTCGGTTTCCAACTCTCCGTCAAATTGTGAAGGTATTGCGTGTCAACCTTCACTTGCAGTCTCACCTTAGTTTTTTATCGTCTATTTAATAAAGTTTTGCTATATCTGAAATGGTTTTGAGAGCTATCGTTGTTAAGATATTAAAAAAATAACAAGTCTATTTTTCCCTTAAAAACATTATTTATATAATTATTAATCATTAGCAAATATCAGCTTCACGCTATATCCCGCACACAGCAGGGTAAGCAGAGGGAACCTTGTGTTAAGACACTCCGTTCCCCACTTTCTGCCGAATTCTGGAGGCATTGCGTGTTGAGTGGCAGAACTCAACGCCGAGGTTAACCTCGACACCAGAGCGAAGAAATGGAAATATAAATTTAAGTAAATATTTCATCTCCTCGAGTGGGGATCGAACCAGTCGGTTTTATAGTCACACCTCGTGCCTCAAGTAGCAAATATCGTAGGTCGTCGTGACGCAGCGGCACAACGTACTATAAACGCAACGGTTGTAGGTTCTATTCTTACTTTGAGAATGAATCATTTTTATTCCTTCATTTCCGTCCTAGTAAGAAGACAAAGCGCAGCGCTGAGTTCCGACACTCAACCACTAAAATCTTGACAGCTTAACACTATCTCTTCCCCCCGCCTACCCTGCTAAATGCGGGATACAGCGGGATACTAAAAGAAATATTAAAATCAATAACAAAAACCAAACAAAGGAAAATTTCCTATTGCGACTCTATTTATTTTTGTAATTACTAGTAATAGTTATTTATATTCAAAACACGTTAATAAATAAACTTCTAATGCATACTTAACAAAATTAACATGGAGTGGACAAGCGAGTCGCCTGAAATGTTTATGGCGAACATAAGAGCGTGTATGTATAACCAATGAGTCATGTAATATCAAGAAAATGTATTATTTAATATTTTTATTTTCTTCGCTCTGGTGTAGAGGCAAAGGGCGGCGTTGAGTTCCGCCACTCAACACACAATGACTCCAGAGTTCGGCGAAAGATGAGAAAGGGAGTGTCCTAACACTAGGTTCCCTCTGCCCATCCTGCTGAGTTCGGGTTTCAGCGTGCCGTTAAAATATATATATATATTTTACTATATACAAATTACGTTCACCTTGTTGAATTAGTCTAAATAATATTAAGCTTATTATTTCGCGTTGTGTGATTTCAATCCCTAATCAGGGGAATGATTGATGATTTTCTCTGGTAGACAAAGCGATAAGTACAGTTTTGCCAATCAGCACGCAATGTCTCAAAAAGTGGAGGCCGGAGTGTTTTAACACTAGGTTCCTTCTACTTACTATATATGCTATGCGGGAAAAAGAAACTTACTATGAAACTGTTAAAACTTTAAAAGCATCTAAGAATCGAATTGTAAAAGAGTAAAATTTTTTACTACCTTTCTCAAAACAATAATTATTTAACAACACGAACATCCTGTTATCTTAATGTAAGCTCATATTAAACTATATCACTTAGTGTCCATTCACTATCCATTCAAATACTTTTTCATTCAAAATGCCGTAACAGGGGTCATTGGACTTCATTTTTTTGTTGGTACCAGATCCTTTTACAATAGAAGTGAAATGTGTTTACAGATTTTATTTTATTTGTAGTCTATGTCAATTACATAGTATTATAGCATTGCTTTGTAAAGCTGTGATCACAATTATGAAGTTTTCTTAATTTGCTGTTTTTTTTTATTCTATTAAATCCTTAAGACAGTAGCAGTATTTGTTTTCGTCTTCATTCACGATGTTTTTATTTTTTTTACAATTAATTGAAATGAAAATATTTTTTAACAAAAAAATTAACTTCAACCGGATCCTAGATTCAGAACATAAGCTACTCTAAACTCTCATCAAACTACTCATGAAGTGTATACTTTCCAATAAAAAAAAAATATCGAAATCGGTTGGCGTGATATTGAGTAATTCTACTTAATGTATATTTAAAACTTTTGTGATTTTCTCATGGATAACATTGTCAGAAATGGACCAAATTAAAATGGGACCGTACGGAAAGCACTAGCTTTAAAATAAAAAAAAAAAGAATTATGAAAATCGATTCACCCCAGTCGTTCCCAAGTTCCGAGGTAATAAACGTACGAAAAAACACAGTTAAATTGATAACTACCTCCTCTTACAAAAGTCGGTTAAAAATAACCAGGACTATAATATGAAACATAATTCTATGCAGTATAGTGCAGTGTGGATTCGTATCGCATTCGGGCACTACATATGTATATTTAGTATATTTTATCATCCCTTTTGGTTCGAAAACCTGGTTGGAGCAGTTCTAAAATGGACTGACAGTATAAAGTCGGAAGCCTGTAGAAATTACATATAAAGGAGTTAATACAAAATTCTTATTTACCTTTATATATAATTCAAATATTAAAACAAACTTATTGTTCCACTACACTACATTTAACTAACAATTTATCGAAAACCACAAAAGTAAAATAGTAATACCTCTACCGTTAGACCAGTGTGATCAATACCTAATAGCACCTTTAGCACATTTTCTAGCTTCAAAGATGGCACTCGAACAGAAGTATTTTCAACTTTATCACTTTAATTTTAAAGTTTAAAATCATATTTTTTTTATAGTAAAAGTATTTTGCGAACATCTTACATTGGGCAATCCAACAATGAGGCGCTGTTAGGAAATTGTTTGTTTTATTTTGATGTCTCGGACGAAATATCCGCAATTATTTACGTGTATCGATCGCAGTTTTTCGTTCTGATGCAAGATTTTAATTAAACGAATTATATTTTTTTAATAAATTAACTAATACACACATTCGTGGCGCAGCGGCACGAAGTGTGACTGTAAAACCGACTGGTTGTGGGTTCGGTCCCCACTCGAGGAGATGAAATATTTACTTAAATTTATATTTTTATAAAGTGGGGAAAGGAGTATCTTAACACTGGGTTTCCTCTGCCTACCTTGCTGTGTGCGGGATACAGCGTGAAGCTGATTTATTTATGATTTGATTTAACTAATACATACATATATGGTATAAGTGATGTACAAGTTTACATCGATTTGAGAAATAACTCTGAAAGTGAATGTATCTATATAATATGTTGGTTTTTATGTTATGTTTTAATCTTTGTATGTGTTTTTTACACGTTATATTAAATTATTAAAAAAATGAATAAATCAGCTTCACGCTGTATCCCGCACACACCAGGGTAGGCAGAGGGAACCTAGTGTCTGAAGGCATTGCGTGTGGAGTGGCAGAACTCAACGCCGCGCTTAGCCTCGATACCAGAGGCCGCTGCGCCACGACTGGCCTTAAATAAAATAAAAATATATAAAAAATATTAAATCCAAAAAAATCAATCCATCTCTTATTGATTTTTATAATATTCCATTCCCTCAACCACAAAATATATTTTTACATTCATTAAATCAATATCAAAATAATTATACATTTTATTACTTAACATATTATAAACATTTTTCATATAAACGACACGAGCTATGTTCATACAAATCCAAGGTTACGTCAGTTCTAGCATAATTATATTAATTTACTAATATGCAATTACATCGGCGCGTGCGCAATTTCAGCTGGAATCAAGTTTGCCTAACGAGGTTTCTTACTTGACTCGTTTCATTAGAATGTAGATAATGATTATAGAATTTATGTCTTCTAAATTATATAGTAATTACTTGTTGTTTTTATATTAAACCTAAATTATTTAGTTTTTAATGAGAAAGAGAAATAGTTTCTCCCTTAATATGATGAAATATTTTAAAGAATTTTGTATTCTATAATAATTTAATTTGTTTGCTTAATTATTTATTGTTATCTGTTTATAAAGTATTTATGATATCTTTGCAATTTTTCAAATTTGAAATATTCTGTGGAAAATGGAGAACGAAAGTGTCTTAATGGGAATGGGATGTATTTTAACACTGGGTTGTCAGGTTCTGCCTACAGCGTGTCTATAGCCTGTTATATTCTAAGGTTTATATTGAAAATAGAGTATTTTCACTCTATTTTCAATATAAACCTTAGAATATAACCTTATAATATACAATTGTGTAGTGGCTATCATTAGTCTTGATAATTTGAAAAAATAGTTATCATTTAATCCGTAAATTAAATTGAGTATTTTTTTGTAATTACTAAACCAAAACGGTTTACTTAGTGTACGTCAAAATTGTAACTTTCCATAACATTTTTGAAATCATGTGGAGACAAGAAATTGTATCAAATACAACTTTTATATTTTTCTTATAGCAAAAATAACTTAAAATAGTAATATCGTAATAAAAAATATATAAAAAAAACTTCTTTTACTTCCTATCTTCACTTATTTTGCGAAAGATAATAAGTATAAATATTTAATATCTTTTTAAAAACTATTTTTACATAATTTTATTACATAGTTAAATATTTTTTACAATCTGGGCGTGGTGTAGTTTGTAAAAGTGACTTAATAGAATTTCACTATCGTCTCACATGCACAGATTGAGATTAGATTAAATGTTTCAAGACGTATTCATATCAGAAGAAAATGAAAATGATGTATATTAGAAATGTGATTTCTATAGGTGATTATAAAATAAACACATTTTAATAACACATGAAGAAATGTTCAAATGTTAGGTAGGTATTTGTATTATTTGTGTTGCAATAGTCGTGGGTTCGATCAAGTAATATTTTAAATATTTTTTGCTTCACGCTATATTTTGTATAGGTATAGCAGAGTAAATAGAAGGAATCTAGTGTTAAGACACTCCGTTACGCCAGACGTTGTTCAATTTTTTTTTCAAATTAAAAATCTCTACTTAAATATGTATGAACTTAATAAACTACTAATTGCTCCGTCTACACCGCTAGAAGAATAGTTCTAAAGCATCTGAACGTGATGGTAACAGATTCAAGTAATATTTTCAGATATATAATTATTTCAGATATATACAATATTTTCAAATATATGTAAAAAAAAAAGTTTATCTTAAAATATGACCAGACAGGTTAAGTAAATTGAAATCCAGCCAAATTTTTAATACATTATAGTTAAAAATAAACAGAAAATATAAAATAAAGATACGCACTGACAGATTTACTCTACACATTTCGTTAGCTAAGAAATCTATTATAGGTTACATATACCTCTATTTCGTATATACATATGTATTTTGGTTTCGCAAAGTGTGCTGTTTGTTTAACCCGACGTAAGTGGCAAAGTAATTGACAACTATTACATAGGAGATGTCGACATAACGAAGAGATCACGAGGCACGACAAACAACGTAACGCCACGATTTAGAACACGATTTTTTTAGAATAGTCAATTGAATTTGCATGAAATATTTTAAGAAAAATGCACTAAATACAATTTTTTAAATCACGAAAAAGCCCCCAAATTTTTCTCTTTTGTTGCAATTAAAATATAACAATTTCATGATAACTTGTGATTAAAACATTAAGAAGTTTACGTATTACATTAACTATATAAGTGCCAGTCGTGGCGCAGCGACACAAAATGTGACTGTAAGTCCGACTGGTTGTGGGTTCAATCCACTCGAGGAGATGAAATATTTATTTAAATTTATATTTCCATTTCTTCGCTCTGGTGTCGAGGCAAAACGCGGCGTTGAATTCTGCCACTCAGCACGCAATGCCTCCATAATTCGGCAGAAAGTGGAGAACGGAGTGTCTTAACACTAGGTTCCCTCTGCCTACTCTGCTGTGTGCGGGATACAGCGTGAAGCTGATATAAGTGATTAAATCATTTATTATTAATAAAATTGTAATATATAGCAATTAAAGTGATTGAAACACTTTACTGAACGGGAAAGCCGTCGTTCCTTCTAAGGTATGAATACAAACCAACTTGCAGCTTTCTGATGTCCTTCTATCTGCTTTATTGGCCTGTACACTATTTTATTAGGGCGTCAGACATGGTATGTCTGTCTGTCCGGTTCGGCTTGATACGCCTTTGTATATATTGAAAGTGATATTTTTATATAGTTTTTCCGTAAGTAAATGCTATTAATGCACTTTCTGGAGGCAATGTGTGTTGAGTGGTGGAATTCAATACCAGAGCGAAGAAATGAAAATATTAAATATTTCATTTGCTCGTATGGGAATCGAACCCACAACCTTTCGCGTTTGCAGGTACATGCTTGTGCTCCTGCCATTTGTGCCATTCCACGCCACTGGCCTCTGTCTCATCTCTGATTTTTTTATTGTTACGAATCTGTAGATTTTGCTTATTAATCTGTAGATGTTTGCTTCATTATAATAAGAATCAGTAAGAAAAAAAAAATATTAATATTAAAAATAATTTTGATTTTAAGAATGAAAAAACGTTACGGCTAACTATGTATATTTTTTGCTATAATAATCATAAGCGCAGATGAAAGTCTAATTAAAAATTATAGCCACTTTCAGGCGTGTGAAGATTTTCTATAACGTCGCGTACTTTCATATAGTGTCGTCCATATTGATGATGTGTCTGACCAAGAGACGTTACTTTGACGTTTGACAGTTTGTTTTTTTTTTTAAATTTTGATCAAGTACGATTCCTTGTCTAAAATGTATTATTGTATTAATAGTAATTTAGTCGTCTAGTCTTTGGATTTATTTTTTCTCTTCTTTGCAATGAAATTAGAAATATAAATATTATAGATATGAATTAAAAATTGCAAGCTGATATTTTTAAAACATTTTTAACTTTCCCGCCATATTACTATGTATTAAAAAAAAATAAAAAATCTAATAAATATCAGTATACTTTTAGTTTTTAGTACTAAGCAGCAGGGTATATGTATATATCCTGTTGGGTTGGCAGGTGGAACCTAAGATACACCGTTGGCTACTTCTACTTTCAATCTGATTTCGAGACTTTTCAAAGTTAAGTTTAAGTAGCGGAGCTCAACGATACGCTTTGTCTACCAAAACATGTAAATAAAAATATAAAAACCAACTTTCAACTTAAAAAAAACTTTAGACAACTTTATATTTTTTCAACAACATATTTCTCTCCAACCTTCTTGGAACAATTTCGCAAATTGAATTCGTGATGGTCAAACACTTGAGACTTTTTCACCAATATTTTTACAACTCGAGGTCATTGTCTGTTAGACGCTCGACGAATCAGTTTAAAGTAAAGCGTTACTTGCTTTAAAATATTTTCTATAGTAAAATCGAGACTGATATTCTAATATAACAATGGATTTACAGGTGTTTAGAGAAATATGCTTAGAAAAAGGAATACAATTGACTGCTAAGATTTGCAAATATTTTTAAACAAATAAACAAAGATCTCTGAACTCTAAATTCTTTAGTAATTTCTATAATTTCTTTTTAAGCTTCCTGTCAATCAAACGTCAAGTAAAATAATTAAATAATAATGTGTAGGTACATACACATACACAAAGTATGGTAAATCGATTTCTTCCGCCATTTAAATGTTTTTAATTATTTAAAAACCTTATTTAAAGTCAGGAACAGTTTAAGGATCATTAAGCACGGGCGTCTAAATGTATTATAATTATACATACAAAATAAGATTTATGTTTATACATGTAAAATGGAAATCACATAATAACTGTAATAATTGTCGTCACTTAAGCTGGTAGTTTACTGGTCACTGGCCACTTAGATAAAACGAACAATAAGTTAGGCTTCGCTACCCAACAGCACTTACTAAAAATTATCCCGCATATACAGGATAGGCAGAGGGAACCTAGTGTTAACCTAAAGAGCAAGTTTCTCTCTTTCCGTCGATATTTCGAGGCATTGCGTTGAGTGGTGGAACTCAACGCCGTTCTTTTGCAATGGTACTAGAGCGACGAAATGAATATATTAATAAATAATTATTCATTCCCCCGACTGAAAATCGAACCCACAACCGTCACGGTACTGTCACATACTTGTGCCCCACGACGGCCTCACAAACGATTTTATAAAATATGGGAGAAATATAAAGATAAGAGAAAACAAAATTGAAAGCATATGATAAATCATCTTAATATAAAAACGTGATTCTTACTAAATGACTAGCCACGTTGTTCTTTTCCATTTTTTATAATAACAAACACAAGTAACTCATCTTAATAGAATTTTACATAACAAATAAATACAATTATGGAAGTCATAGATTGGCAATATAATGAATATAAATATGAAAATTTTCCAAGATATTTAATATAAATCAAATTAAATATATACATAATATGTAGGTACATATGTAAATGACAGTCACGTTTAATATTATATTGCGATGAAGCTTAAGGTTAAATAAAAGTTATACAATCTTTCTGTATTTTTTTCAGCTTCATGCAATATTCCGTATCTAGCAGGGTAAGCAAAGGCAGCCTAGTGTTAAGACACTCTGTTCTCCATTTTCCGCCGAATACTAAAGGAATTGCGTGTTTAGTGATGGATTTCAACGCCGCGCTTACCTCGAGACCAGAACGAAGAAATGAAAATATTAAACATTTCATGGTTTCAAATGGGATTCGAACCCTCAACCTGTGGCGTCTCACGTTTGTGCCCGCGTCCATGGCTGGCCTCAACTGACCGTCTGTTCTTAATTAAATAATTGACGTAATAAGCGTTGAAGCAGAAAAATGCAAGGTGAATGCAGTGAAAGTTGTAATATTATGTAAACGAGAGCAGAAATGAAACGTGCTATGCAGGTCATAAAGCTTTTAGACAAAAATTATAGTCTAAAAGAGCTCTTTTAGACTATATTTTTTTTATTTAAAAATATATATTTATATGTATTAAGTTCAGGCATATGAGCTTACATTCAATAAATCTATTAATCAGAGAAAAGATTAGGGTAAAATTCCATCATATTTTAAGATAAAATTGGATGTTTGGATCTAGAATTTTGTATTAAAAAGTGCAAATAAGTAAAGAATATTCAGTTCTTCGTTATAGCTTTATTTCTAAGTTTTTCCCTATCTTGATGCAAATTATAATTAATATTTAAACCATTTACTCAAAAGTACTAATAACAGTAACTTCACCTTAGTAACTAATCATAATTATTTATAAATTAGCGGCCTAATTCGCGGCTTCGCCCGCATACCACCTACCATTGTTTTATTGTACTGCATTTGCTAACAGATAGGTTATATAAGTTAAACATTACATTAGTTATACATTCAATCACTCAAAAATTTATTTTCATAAATTTGAGAAAGTGCAAGTACTACGTGGCTGTAGGCGAGAATGTCATCGGCGGCAAGGGCGTCCCCTACGGAACTCGGAACTAGACTTGCGGACGTAAACAAAGTGTTGAATTATTTTAATTTTACATTTTCTCGAAAAGTATATGTATAAATTACCTGCCTTTGGAACTACTAGTCGGATTTACATTTTTTTTGTTTTATATGTACATTCGATCCCCACACGGATTAATTAAATATTTGACATTGTAATTTGCGCTCTGATGACTAACAAAGAACGGCGTTGAGTTCCACCACTCAACACGCAATGCCTTGAGAACCGTGGCAAGCGGGAAACTGAAGAGTCTCAGCAATAGAATCCCAGGTTCCCTATCCTGCTCTGCTATGCGCCGAATACAGCGTTAAGTTGGAAAAAAAAGTACATTCTAATATATGTATTTATGCTTAAAGGGTTTTTTGGACCTAAAACACCTTGCCCTGTCATGACTATAAATTTGATTGCATAACGTGTTTTTTCAAAGGAATCCAGTTAAGCGGCGCACCCTACACTTTCCCTTCAAGACGGCATCATATACTAGTATTAACGTCTTGTAAGCTTAACATATATATGTGCTTAATATTGATGGGCTAAAGGTTCAAATATAGATAAAAAAATGCTTCTGTGTTTAAAATTTTTATATTTTTTTAATTTATAAAAAAAAATCTTAAATTTCTATTGAATCTTAACACAAAACAATTTTAATTATATAACTATATTCAATTATGAGGCCAGTCAGGCACGAAGTGTGACTGTAAAACCGACTGGTTGTGGGTTCGATCCCCACTCGAGGAGATGAAATATTTATTTAAATTTATATTTCCATTTCTTCACTCTGGTGTCGAGGTTAAGCGCGGCGTTGAGTTCTGCCACTCAATACGGAATGCCTCCAGAATTCGGCAGAAAGTGGGGAACGCAGTGTCTCAACACTAGGTTCCCTCTGCCTACCCTGCTGTGTGCGGGATACAGCGTGAAGCTGATATTCAATTATTTTTTTATGATGATGTGGGAATAGTACCTCCTACTTATTTTAGTATCTCGCGATACAGTGCCACTGTGTAACCGTAAATGACGAAAGAAACAAAGCGAAAGCTGTAAAACACGAAGTTTGCAATATATATTGAATAAGCTTGTAGTATAGAGAGTTTGATATATTTTTTCTATTTTATTTGTGTATCAATTACTTAACGTCAAGTTAGCTAAGCTTTTTAAGCAAATATTTTTGTAATAAATTATTAAAAGTTCTGTTTATTCAGCCTCTCGCTGTATCCTGCATGTGGTAGTAGTAGCATTGCGTGTTAAGTGGCGGGACTCAACGATGCACTTGGCCTTGGTACAAATATAGAAGAAATAAAAAAAATCCAATAAAAATAACAAATAATAATTCGTTCCCCTAAGTCAGAATTGAACCCACTATCGTCACGTTTACAGTCACACGCCTGTGCCTCTGCGCCGCGACTGTCTCTATTAACAGTTTATTTTTATTTATTAATTTTGACGGTTGAATTTATTTTGAAAAAGAATAATACTCCATAAGGCCTAATATACAGTATATTATGTAACATACATACATACATACATACATTCAACATCGCAAGCGATGATTTTCCAACGCATGACGCGTGACAGTAAAATTGCTTTACGTATGTCCTTGACAATATTCAAGGTCCACTTGCGAAGAAAATTACGTATTATAAAGTAAAAATGTTTTAAAAAAACGATTAATTATTCTTTTTTAACTTCATACATGCCTCACACATGGCATGGTAGGGAGATAGAACATGGGAACTTAGTGTTAAGACTCTCTGTTCTCATTAAGACATCTCCAATGTTGACTTTCCGCCGAATTCAGGAAGTATCGAGTGGTGGAATTCAACGCGCTTTGACTCGTTGATATTATTTGAAATGTCTTTCAATTTATTAAATAAAATATTAACAAAAAGCAAAACTTAAAAAAAACTATTGAAATTTTCCTTATAAAATGGCAATGGCTAGATATGCTTTATGAATAAAAAAAACAATATCTATTATTATTATACTAAATTATAAACAAAAAAGTTTACGCTTCAATTTCTACATTAAGTATTAAGAACAAAAATCGTCCTTGGCCTTGATTTTATGCAAGGGCAACATTTGTCGGAACAAAAATTATCAAAACAACTACAAGATTGAAAGATATATTATTTGTACATACTATAAATTATATCTAAATGTTAACTTTAAATTATTTTTTCTTTTTTCTCCAGAAATAATTGAAAGCGTGAGGTTCAATTCCGCAACTCAACGCACATTACCTCGAAAATACAGCGGAAATTGAAAAACGGTTGTGTCTTAATATTAGATTCCTAGGTTCCCTTTGCCTATCTTCCTTTTGATACAGCGTGAAGTTAAAAAATCTACTACATCATAATATGTGAGGCCAGTCGTGGCGCAGTGGCACAAATTGTGACTGTAAAACCGATTGGTTGGGGGTACAATCCCCATTCGAGGAGATGAAATATTTACTTAAATTTATATTTCCATTTCTTCGCTCTGGTGTCGAGATTAAGCGCGGCGTTGAGTTCTGCTACTCATCACGCAATGCCTCCAGAATTCTGCGGAAAATGGGGAACGGAGTGTTTTAACACTAGGTTCCCTCTGCCCACCCTGCTGTATGCGTGATACAGCGTGAAGTTAATTTTTTTTATTTAATCATAATATGTAATATATGTATAGTATATGAAAAATAAGTATAATTTAATTTCAGCAGTCATTTTCTCAATCAAACCGCGTGTCAAATTGGTGGCGTGACCTTCGTGCCGCACATCCACACAGAGCGAGCACCAATCACCGGAAGAGCTATCACTGATCACAATCAACTTGTCATCATCATCTATATTCTATACTATGTGAATATAAAATTATGAGCAAAAGCCAGATATCTATATAAATGTGCATTATTTAATGTTTATTAATATTTTACTTCGAAAGTTACGTTCTCGTAATTAGATTTTGATTTAGGTTATTTTTAAGCTTGTATGGAAATCTAAAGCAAAACTATGATTAAACCTTATAGTATAACTTCATATTAAATTTTTCAAAGATTCCGAGAATTTCATTTCCTCGAGTGGAAATTGAACCTACAACTTGTCGCATTCGCAGTCACACACACACGCCACGACTGTACATTGTATCGAGTTATAAATTGAAGCTTTGCACCAAATATATCGTTTTCTTTGTATCAATTACAAATTTATTTTTAGGTAAGGAGAGTTTTTTTTTAGTAGGCAGAGAGAACCTAGTGTTAAGACACTCCGTTCCCCACTTTCTGCCGAATTCTGGAGGCATTGCGTGTTGAGTGGCAGAACTCAAAGCCGCGCTTTGCCTCGACACCAAACCGAAGAAATGGAATGGACACCAGAGCGAAGAAATGGAAATATAAATTTAAGTAAATATTTCATCTCCTCGAGTGAGGATCGAACCCACAACCAGTCGGTTTTAGTCACACTTTGTGCCACTGCGCAACGACTGGCTCTTTAAGAATATGATGTAATAATTTATAAAAACATTAATAAAAATGTTTACCAGAATCGATTTCACTCACAGTTTAACACAATTGGACATTTAACTAATTTATATGTTGTTTATTGTTATTTTAGTGATGTACCAGATATGGTTTCGCTGATATATCAATAGTACAAGGTCGTCTAGTGCTTGCATTTTTAATGTGTCATGTGCGACTAACGTTACAGTTTTACTTAATAAATATAGTTTAGTCATTTATTTGTTTAATTAACTATTTCCATATTATTTTAATAATTTTTTTCGATACCAAAGCGAAGAAAATGAAAATTATTTCATTTCCTCCAGTGGGAATCGAACTTTAACTAATTTAACTATTTATTTTTAAAATATCTACATACAAATACAAGTTAATACGAAATATGTTAAGTTTCTCATTATCATAAATAATACTTTTTTTTTTAAATATTAGTTATAGTTATTATTCATAGATCCTAAGAATTAAAAAAATTAAATCCATTTGTTAAAATATCGATGTAAAACACGAACATTCGCCATAAATATCGATTACACCAGACATAATATCAATATAACCATAATATAATCCTCTTACAGCCAATAACGACACTATTTGTATGCAATAAGGTTTACGTAAGAAGAAAGTGCTTCACTCGACAGGTTTTTGAATGTTCGACGAAGATTATTGCTGAACAAAGCAATATAACTGGGTATTTTAAAATATTAAACATTTTACCTGCGTTTTATATTTAAAACAATAATATAATGTGCCATGACCAGTAGTGGTGGAGGAGCACAAACGTGCGACTGTAAACACGACAGGTTGTGGGTTCGATTTCTACTCAAGGAAATGAAATATTTAATATTTTTTATTTTTGAGCGAGGAAAAAAAATAAATATAATATACCTAAATTATATGTGTATAATTTGCAAATATCCTTATATTTACGTAGAATGAGAAAAAACTAATTCTAACTGTGACTTACCAAGAAAAAACACGACGAGATTGAGCTCCGCCCAATAGTATATTTCACTTCACTAAGTCACAAATCAATTCAATTTCTTGCTAAAAAATAAACTTTTTTTGTGCGTTTAGTTCCACGACTAGCAACCGCGTAAACACATTTTGTAATGACGAGATACTGGTTCGATTAATTATTCGTTTAACAGTTAATCGATTAATTTCAATCAATCGATTGTTGGCAGTTTGTTGCACATCACAGTCACGTTCACTGATGGCACCTTTACAATCTGAAAAGAAAACAAGAATTAAAATTTAAAAATGATTAAAATTGGCTTAACGCCGTATCCCGCATAAAGCAAGGTATGCGGAGGGAACCTAGTATTAGGACACTCCCCGTTTCCGGCATTGCGTGCTGTAAAGTGGCAAAAGAAATCAAAATATTAATAAATAATAATTCATTTCCTCGAGTGAGGACCGAACCTACAAAAAATAATAAAATTTTGCAAAATAAAAAAAAAATCTTAAGGTGAAAATAATTTTGTTTCACAAAATGCTATGTAATTTACGTAATGGCTTCCCTGTTGTACTTACGCTGGGCTTTACAATAACGATCATCATCAAGACATCAATTTTGTTTATGTCATATGAATTTTTATACATTTTTATAGATTATTTTACTCTATCTTCTTTATAATTATTTTATAATAAAGATATGAATATATTAAAACTAGTACAAATATTCACTATAACAATTTTGTTTTAAAATATATTTTTAACAATATAACATAAAAGATCAATAGAAATAGACTGGACAGAGATGGGTGTGCACCATGGGCATATTATTTTTTTTATTTACCGGTTGTTTTTATCATTTTTCAGGAAAAAAATATTGATTAAAAATTTTGCGTGAACGTCACATTTTAATCTGGTCCCTTTCTACGTCTACGATGTTAATACTTTTAAATTTAATTATACAAAAATTATAGAATCTCTATAGATGTTTCTATAAACAACCCAACAACATAACATCTAATAGTAATTTAAGGCTATATTAGTTTCAAGGCAGTGCATGCGACCTTCCAGCAACAGAACGTCGTGATCAGCTACTTGAGTTGGATTAGCGCGGCGCGATCACATCACTTGATCAACAAAAAACTGTTAAAATGTTCTGCATACTGGAAAATTCACACTGTTCAATTCATATATTATGTATATAGGAAATCTGGATATCTAGTTGGTATATGTGTTAGGTATTTCTGCTAAGCCTGAAATTGATGAAACTTTTTTTTAGCCAGTCGTGGCGCAGCGGCACGAGGTGTAACTGTAAAACCGACTGGTTGTGGTTTCGATCCCCACTCGAGGACATGAAATATTTACTTAAATTTATATTTCTATTTCTTCGCTCTGGTGTCGATGTTAAGCGCGGCGTTTAGTTCTGGCACTCAACACGCAATGCCTCCAGAATTCGCCAGAAAGTGGGGAACGGAGTGTCTTAACACTAAGTTCCCTCCGCCTACTCTGCTGTGTGCGGGATACAGGGTGAAGCTGATTTATTTTATTTTTTTTTAGCTTCAGGGAGGCAGCAGAGGAAGGCAGGGAACTTGTTTACCTAGTTTTTCCCTTTCACAACAAAACATTTCAATCGTCTTCAAAGTGCAATACTATAAGACTGCCTATATTAACAGTGAGTAATATACACATAAATAAATTGAATTAAAATAATAAATAAATTAAACTAAAGTTTTACTTTTAGATTATATAATTATCTAAAAATAGAATCATCGTATTATATATTCAAAAATTCACCTACATGCGTAACAAAAATCGATTTCTTTTGCGTTTAAATGTCACTTAGTCGTCAGGTTTAAGCTTAGACTACATATACAGTTATGAGTTATATTTCTTGTGTGTATAGTGTATACAAATATTTATAAACCAATTGATATGGAGAGATTAATGATGGCTGCACTAGGGTAGGCAGGGGGAACCTGGGAAACCTGGGGAACCTGTTTTCATTAAGACACTTCTGTTGACCACAGTCCGCCAAATTTTCGAAGCATAGCGTGTTGAGTGGCAAAATTCTGTCAGTAACCTTCGTCTCGTCTACCGAGCGAGGAAATAAAAATATCGAATATTTCATTCCCCAGAGTTGGAATCGAATCAGTTGGAATAAATAAAAAAAAAAACATAATGTTTACGCTTTATCTTACACATAGGAGATAGAGTTCATTTTGTTTTTCGCTTTTCGTAGAACTTAAGACTGTTGCGTATATAAGTAGAAAAAAATTGAATTCTATTCTCTCGTATACGACTTATTATAAGCACAAACATCCACCTACGGGTACTCTCTATATATTAAAACTTGATTAAGAAAAAAATTAAAATAAAGAAAATTTAGACACGATTTTTAAAGTATTTTTTTTTTCTTTCTAAACCATGTGACATTATCTTATTACCAAAAGTAAAGTCTACATTTTAAAATAAAATTAAATTAAATTAGCTTCACACTGTATCCCGCACACAGCAGGGTAGGCAGAGGGCACCTAGTGTTAAGACACTCCGTTCCCCACTTTCTGCCGAATTTTGGAGGCATTGCGTGTTGAGTGGCAGAACTCAAAACAGCGCTTTGCCTTGACACCAGAGCGAAGAAAATGGAAATATAAATTTAAGTAAATATTTCATCTCCTCGAGTGGGATCGAATCCCCAACCAGTCCGTTTTACAGTCACACTTTGTGCCACTGCGCCACGACTGGCATCAACATTAATACATTTTAAAATAAGAATAATTATAAATTATTATTTATTCACAAGTGTAGTCACATCATTAGCAGTCGACCTCGTGGCAGTGGTTGACCCAGCGCCACCACCTGACCGACTTATGTAATAAATACATCGAGATATGGAAAGTGAATTTCGGTATTTACTCTTTTAGTTACTAAACTTTCATGGGTGCGGCTGTGTGCTGTATATCTCTTTATATTTAATATTTATTTCTTGTTAATTTTATTATCACATACTTATTCGCAATGTATATGTTTTGCGTTTAACGAAATAGAATGTATCAAATTATATATTACAAATAATATCTGATTGTAAACACTACGGTTATGGATTCCATTCCCACTCGGGGTTTCATCCGTTCTGGTAACAAGACAAAGCGCGGAGATAAACACTGGTTCTGTCTGTCTGCCCTGCTATATGCGGAATATAGCGTGAAGCTACAAACTTCTCTCTAACAACCATAAAATTTATTCATAAGTCTCGATGTGCCATGACGGCGTCTTTCGTGTAAAAGTGCGTTAAGTAAATAAGTATGTATGTGTATGTATTGTAAACTGATCTGAATATGAATCGTACTCTATTTCCAAAATAGAAACATACAAAAAACATCTTTTATTCAAGAAAGATATTTCCATTATAGATCACGTGTTTCAGATAAGAATTTAAATAAATTAAATTTTAATAAAGAATAGTTAGTTTAATTAGATATTGCAAGACTTTGAATTTGTTTGATTTTTTTCACAAAAAAGCGAAAATTAAAAGTATATATACACTATATAGGAAATATCTTTCTGGATATTTTTTTAGCTTCACGCTTTCTAGGAACCCTGAACCCTAACCTTGTGTTAAGATAGTCCGTTCTCAATTAAGACACTTCCGTCCTCCCTTTTCCGCTGATATCAACGCCACCTTTTGCCCCGGTATCACAGTGAGGATATGAGAATATAAATTATTTCATTCCCCCAAGTAGAAATCTAACCCACCATGATTAGCGTACGCGGGGCATTCCCCCGCGAACGCTATCACTTCACGAGCGTCCATCAAAGCTCGTAATTCTAATCTTCAGGGGCGAGCTACACTCGCCCCTCCCAGCCCGGAGACGCTGTCAAGACCATTCCAGGTCAACAGCATTAAAGTCCATTCGAAAAAAAAAAAAAAAAAAAACAAGTAGAAATCGAACCCACAACTGCGCCATAACGGCTTCATTTATTGGTTCTTTAATAAAAAAAATCCAGAATTTATAAAAATAAAATAATTTAAATGAATGTAGAAAATTATAAGTATATAAGTGTTATTGAAAACGCAGTTAAATATGAAAATTATATGCTATATCTGTTTAGATGACATGCAATTATATAAATCTAGGGTAATTATCTTGTTACTTTATTATTTGAAGACTACTTATATATTGTACCTAAAGGCACACGTGTTTAACTTGTATTGGTGGTACTTATAATTGCAAATAAATATTATTTTTATTACATTTTTTTTACAATAATCTGCAATTCTTTTGGGTAATAAATAAAACTTGATTTCAATTTTTACCCGACTGCGTCGAAGCGGAGGAGCCTCCTCCTCCGCTTAATGTTTTAGCGCGTATGTGTGTATGGAAGTCCGTTCGTTGGTTCCCTTAAACCAGTAAAGTGATTTTAATAAATAATTTGGATTTGTCACAATGGCGCGGATGTTACTGGACATATTAATTTAATTTACACAATCGGATTTTTTTGGTTTATAATTCACTTGTATATGTAATTAGTAAGTCTTCAGTTATTTTATTAATTTAATGAATATGTGTTTTGTATATTTACTTTACGTGTTAAAAATAACTTTAATAAGTATTTAAATATATATTTATTATCTCGACTTTTCATCTCATTGAGTCGGGTAAGTTAAAATAACTTTTACTTTGTTCACTCTACCTTTATATTATATAGTATACTTTTTTAAATCTTATTATTAGAATTTATAGGCTTTGGTGTGGCACAGAGTAGTACCATACCTTGTCACGATGAAGGGAGAAAAAAAGTAGATTCACGCGGTACAGAGAGGGAATCTAGTGCTAATACACTCTGTTTTCCATTTTCCGCCAAATTCTGGAGGTATTGCACATTGAGTGGCGGAACTCTGTCAAGCGAAGGCCAATCGTGGCGTACGAGTACAAAGTGTAACTGGTTATCAGTTACAATTTATGAGTTCGATTACCATTCGAGGAAATGAAATATTTAATATATTCATTGCCAACGCCCATAAAACACGACTACAAACAGACATAGCTACAAACCACTAACAAATTTGCAACATATTACCAAAGAACTAACGTAAAAATGAATTAATAATTATTTTTTTATAATCTAAACCCAGCAATCCACGACATTCCTTTGGCCAATCAATCGTTAGCTCGGCTAGTGGTGCCTGCGTCAGTCGACCGTTCGCGTTGTCCGAATTACCCTGCGAAAGTAAGCGGCGGACCGGTCGCGCGAAGGACGCCGGGCGCACACTTTTGTCTAACGTTCGTGTTTAAGTGATGAGATGTAGCGGTTTAAGTTGGATTCATGTAATATTTATTATATAAAAATAAATCAAATCAGCTTCACGCTGTATCCCGCACACAGCGGGGTAGGCAGAGGGAACCTTGTGTTAAGACACTCCGTTCCCCACTTTCTGCCGAATTCTGGAGGCTTTGCGTGTTGAGTGGCAGAACTCAACGCCGCGCTTAACCTCGACACCAGAGCGGAGAAATGGAAATAAAAATATAAATAAATATTTCATCTCCTCGAGTGGGGATCGAACGCACAACCAGTCGATTTTACAGTCACACTTTGTGCCGTTGCGCCACGACTGGCTTCATTACAGTAGATATTTAGTATGACTAATTAAACAAACATGCGAATGTTTGAATGGAAAATGACTTAATTTATTAGCAGCTGTATTTGTACTTCTTTGTATATTGGTTGGGTTTTTGTTATTGGATCATACAAGAATTATTGCGAGAATTTGGTTTTATCTAATCAATAGATACTACCACAGAATATATTTCAATTTTATTTTTAAAAAAGTTAAGAGTAAAAAAACCAAATTAGATTTTGTTTAGGCAAAAATAAGTAAGTTATGTAAGTATGCGTAACTTTTAGTTAAATTAAACATGAAAACTTAAGACCTTTGCTATATGTCTATAAGATATTATATATATTAAATAATAAGTACAATTTTTATTAAATAAAATAGTCTTAATTAATATTTCTATAAAAATAAACTATATTTTATAAAAGTGATAATAAAATAAAATATATTTTTTAGTCTATGCCTCAGACCAACATTAAAAGTGCAGAATGCCGCGGCAAAAACGCATACTGCACCACTCCTACCCACCAAACGTGCGTATATTCCATCTCTTTTTAACTCACCACGTTTTTATATAATTATCCCTTTCTCACATCGAAAGTTTCCATGGCAAAGCATCGATGTTGTTTGTAAATAAGAGCAAAATGACCTCTGCCACATTTTGTTATAAAATAAAAATATCAATTAATGATTATTTTTAAAACATACTTAAGTCTAAGTTTGTTTATATCGTATTCCGTGTATATCAGGGCAGACAGATGGAACCTGGGAACCTAATCTAATATGGAGGATATTTTGTTTGTTGTCATTTCTGTTCCCACTGTTTCTGCTAAATTCTGGAGGCACTGCGTGTTGAGTGGCGGAACTTAACACCGATTATTATAAATATGCTATTAAATATTACTTTAATCTTTATATTAAACTATTTGTAAAAGTTAATTGAACAAGAAAACTATTATTCTTAAATTACTCTAGCTAAAACGACAAAAAATAATGTCAAAAACATTAAGCAAATTGTCAATTATAATCTAAAAATATAATGGCAATACCAAAAAAAATAGTTAATTTAGTGAGTGTTGCTAGATAAAGTTTTTGTTTTATCGATACAGGAAATCCAAATCGAGGGGTGACTCACAACAAACGAAGTATTTACTTTCGAGAACGCAATCTTAGAGAACTATTTTTATTTTCAATACAAAGCAAACAGAAATAAAAATAACGTAATTTATTTTATTTAAGAATTTTATTTTAGAACTGTTGACTCTGTATGCTGTTTATTTTTTCCCTTGGCCCAAAAGCTAAGGAAAGGTCAAAATATGTTTAAATTAGACATATCGTGTAAAGAAAACTTGTTTTGAGCCGATAGTAGGTTTTTGTAAATTGACAAGTAACTAAAAATATATTTTGTTGGAACTTTAAAACTTATGTAATAGATAATAAATGTATGATTAATATAACAATATTTTTAAATCTTGGTAATATGCACTCTACTATATGGATATAGCTTATATGTATTCTATCATTATCAACATGTCATGAAAGGAATAGACATGATGTAGCGACAAAATTTCTATGTTGTTTTATAAGAATACAAAGAATTCAGAGCTCTTGGACGATTTGAGCAAAAGAAAAGGCATAGGTTTGAGCCTCGTTACGTTCAAATTTTCAAATAATTAAAAAAAAAACATAAAACCTTCCTTAATGAGTGCGGAATAGTGCTTTAAAAACCTATTTTATTAAACAAAAAATGGAATTCAAAATTATTTTTCAACCAGATTTCCTTTCCTTCCTAGATGATAAGATTTTACGATTGGTGTTATATCATTATCTTATAATAATTTAGAAAAAATATATATATATATAATTAATAACTTCCATACTCCAATATTCAAGTCCAATCAGTTTATTTATACAAAATCACGTATAACGTTTGTCGGGTGTAGAGTGTCTTTACGAATCCGTGCTGATAGATCACGTTCTGTACGTATCATAATCAAAAAAGTAAATGAATGTTACATACAATATATAAAGAAACATTTACATATGGAGATAAATAACGAAGTGAATAATAATTACATAAGTAAGTGGTTTGTTGTCGATTTAAAATATTATTATTTATTTCCGAAACTTTATGCTAATAATGTATGAAATGAGTTTCGCTGCAGGTGGTATTTGGAAAAAACGGCACGGTTGTGGGTTCGATTTCGACTTTCGTTTCGTTATTTACATTACAAAATTCTATCTCCGCTTTTAGACTAAATTTCTAAGACATTTGATATGTGAAGGTGAGAAAAGCATAAAGATGATATAAAATAATAATCAGCTTCACGCTGTATTCTGCACACAGCAGGGTAGGTAGAGGGAACCTAATGTTGAGACACTCAGTTCCCCACTTTTCGCCGAATCCTGGAGGCATTGCGTGTTGACCGAACTTTGCCTCGCCTCCAGAGCGAAGAAATGGAAATATTCATTTAAATATATATTTCATCTCCTCGAGTGGGGATCGAACCCACAACCAGTCGATTTTACAGTCACACTTAGTGCCCCTGCGCCACGACTGGCCAGTCGATATTATATTACTTTAATCAATTATAAGATTTTATATATACACATTATCTACACTATATCTTCGATATTAATTTAGAAATCAGTTATTATGAAAGAATTTCTGATAAGAAACAAACTATTGCCAATTCCCATTTTCAGAAGAATTACGTTTACAGATTACGATATCAACTATCGAATAATTTACAATACAATTGTTGTAACTATTTATATTTAAAAATAAATATTAGTATTATTAGTATTGAGGCCAGTCGTGGCGCAGGGGCACAAAGTGTGACTGTAAAATCGACTGGTTGTGGGTTCGATCCCCACTCGAGGAAGTGAAATATTTATTTATATTTATATTTTCATTTCTTCGCTCTGGTGTCGAGGCAAAGCGCGGCGTTGCGTTCCGCCACTCAACACGTAATGCCTCCATAACTCGGCGGAAAGTGGGGAACGGAGTGTCTTAACACTACGTTCCCTCTGCCTACCCTGCTGTGTTCGGGATATACCGTGAAGCTGATATAAATATTAGTAATAATGACAGAAATTTAAGAAATTGCGTCACAAATGCTTAGAACCGTCGCGTTTGTCAAGATGACCGTAAGTAAGATTAAGTGCAAATGAAGCAATAACACTTTGAATTCGTTTCTATTTGGCTTTGATGACTTAATCGGAGGTCGTAAGTTCAATTGTATGTGAATGTGTTGGCCATGAAGAGCGTTATTAGAACATATTTTATGTATAGTATTAAACTTTTGAATATAAACTTTATATGCAATATAATAGTATCATATGCAGCTTCACGCTGTAGTAGATGATGGAGATGGAGTCTAGTGTTAAGACACTCCGTTTCCCACGTTCTGCCGGATTCTGGAGAACTCTATTCTATCTCCACGCTTTGCCTCGTCATAAGAGCTAATAATAAATAGAAATATCAAATATTTCATTTCTTCGAGTTAGAATCGAACCCATAACCTGTCACGATTACTGTAACACGCTTGTACCTCTGAGCCACGTCTGGCTTCAGTATTATATTTAAACTGAAAATAAATTAATTCACAACAAAAACTATAATTCGCGAATAAGTTTTAAATTGACAATTCTGCACCTGTTGCGCTTACAGTTCAAGGCGCTGTATTTTAAAGTTTCATTTCACTTTTCGTATAAAAGACAAATAAATAACGCCTGTATATATTAGTATATTTGTATATTATAATATTGTGTGACTATGAATAGGGTAACTTAGGCATAACGAATTCGACTCAAACGCGTTGATGTCTTTTCGTAAGACGTTTCGTTTCTAAGAACAAAACTTTAAGACCGGTATAACAAAATTTATTACAAAGTAATAAATTATATAATAATGGAAGAATAGATTAATGTATTAGGTAATTTCAAATGAGATTATGCTTCCGGCATATATTATTTTAAATTGAAGTAAAATAAACTTATTATATAATGTACTTATTTTTTTATCCAATAATGGTAGGATTTACCACAAAAAAAAATTAAAATTTAAACTTTAAAACAGAAAAACATAAAATAAGTTGATAAAAAAAATACATATACAAAAAAAGGAAGCTTTTACAAATTGCACCTGATGACCGTTTGAAATCCTCTATTCAAACTTCCACACATAAACCAAAACTAATATAACATACCATATAAATAAAACAGAAAAAAAAACTAACCTCTTTAATCAAACGACACAAAACACACAAAAATCCTCAAAATTCAAACCACAATCACAGAAAAAAAATAATAAATACGTTTTCAACGTAAAAGTGAAGCGGCCAGGTCGGCAGTGCGCGCGCGAGTGGCGCCCGGTTACTTGCGCCCGCCCACCGGCCAGTATAACCCGGCCGAATTGAGAAGGCACGCTGCGTCATCGCGCAGGTACTGAACCTTTCCGCGTTTTTATTTGATTTGTAATTGTTTTTTGTATTATAATATTAAGTTTAATTTATTTATTTATTATTATTATTGCAAATATTTAATATATAATAATTTAATTAAATTAAGTTTTACTTTTTAATATCTAAATGTGGTTGCTTTTATTTTAATCGACATAAGACTACAGGTATGCCAACACTTATATATTTTTTTCTTATGTATAAAATATTTTTTATTCTTATATAAGATCTGTATATCTATAAATTTTATCTCCGTTTGTAATCTTGTAATTATTCTAAAACAATAGTGACGGTAAAATCATTTAAGGTTATAAAAAGCCAATTATTTATTTCAATAGCAAGGTCGTACAGTCTCAATGAAACTATTGGATTTTCCGGAAAAAGCCATAAAAAGTAATACTTAGTTATTACGATAAATAATTTGTTTTTTTATTGTTTCCGCTATGAAGTGCATGTTTGAAATTTAGAAATAGTATTCATATATTTTTTTATTAGTCAATCAATCAAAATTGTTAATAATATTTTTTATTGTACATTATCCTCTTTCTTGTTTAAATCGTTCAGTAGTTTTTTTTAATATCCTCGAACATAAATGCAGTATATTATTGTTTTTTTAAATGGGATTTAACTGTTAACTCGACGGTTGTGGGTTCGATCTCTACTCGAAAAAGATTTGATTACAACAGTCAACACATAATGTTTGTAAACTGAGTGTGAACAAACTAGCTTAGATTTTGCTACCCTATTATGAACCACAATGCGTCAAACTTTTTTTAGAAAACGTACATATATTTTTTTTTACGTAGTGGGATTCAACCCGCGCCGCTTGGAACACGTCCAAGTTAAAAACGGACGTTTAGAATATGAAGAACGGAAATGTCTTAATGGAGAACGGAGTGTTAACCTAGGTTCTTAGATTCCCTCTGCCTATTTTGTTATGTGCGGGATACAGCGGGAACCTCCATTCAAGTACTTACTTAATAAAGCTTTAGTACTAGTTTAATAGTTAAATAATATCTATAAGCCTTCATCTACCCTATTAATATGCACAATAAACGTAAAACTGAAACCGGTCTCAAATAAATGTATATATATTTAAATTAAATGATCATATTTTATCTACTAAAAGCGTTGCTTTGAACAAAATTTCTAGTATTTTCCTTAATTTATATTCATTGAAAAATATATATAGGTAAATATGTTAAGATCTTTTATTAATATATTATAGTAAATATCCTATACTATATTGAATGTATGTGGCAATATACAATATATTGTATTGTGGCCAATCGTAGCCCTGTAACAAAAGCGTGCGTTTGTTTACTTGAGTTGTGGATTCGACTCCCACTTTTTCTCACACAAAATTAAATACTTAATATTTTCATTTCCTGGCTCTGGTAATGAGACAGCTTAAATGATATATTTAATTGTTTACATAGTTTTTCCGTTTTTATATATCGTTTTTTTTGCAACTTTAAACTCCCACACAACACATTCCCTCTCTATCCCACATAGTAACTCGTAAAAATTTCCGATACTCACTTTCCACCAAACTTTGAGACTGCATCTTGAGTGGAAAAATAACCTTTGCTTTTTCAGAGCGGCAAAATTAAAAAAGTTCAGCAGGGATCGAACCAACGACTATCTCGATTACAGTTAAAAATCCTTTTACGATGGTCTCTAAATTAATTCTGCTTTTAAAAATATTGCGTGCAAGACGATGGGAATAAACATCAGGAGTGGGCAACGCAATATTTATACTGCAAATTTTTGCAACATTGAATTATTTTGAAATCCACTCCTATCGTATTCATTAAGGAATATCCCAACTACACCATAGCATTAAATAAATAGAAAAATAAATACAAATAGATTTGATAGGAATAGGTACATAGATGGTTTAAAAGCTTTACAATCTCAACAAAAAACAAAGATGCATAAAGTGTCTGGTTACGTTAGAGGTTCAGTAAAATAATTATAAAAAAAACACTTATTTATTAGATTTATTTAAAAATTTTCTACTAATTTTAAAACACTATTAACGATAACTATATTTTCGAGTAAGATTGTGCATCTTACTACGAAAATATAATTATATAATATTAATATTAATAATATTAAATGAAACAACAAATCAAAAATAACCAGTCATGTTTATCCACCATTATTATACTATAGTTATCTGCAAATATATAATAAAAGTAAAGTGAATGTGAATGTTTTAGCACGAACGTGACTTCTCAACTCAGCAGGATTATATGGGGAGAGAGGGCAAAGCGCAGGTAAGCTCAGTTATCGTTACTCGGAACTGCGTCTGATTACGATCCATAGATGTATATTGTATATCGTTGGGGACTTTTTGCCCAAGTCGTCTTTAACTTCAGTCAACAAGAAACAAAACGAAACGTAAGTTTGGGATGCTGTGTTGATCAGTTGTTTTTTTAAATAAATCAGGTTCACGCTGTATCCCGCACACAGCAGGGTAGGCAGAGGGAACCTAGTGTTAGGACACTCCGTTCCCCACTTTCTGCCGAATTCTGGAGGCATTGCGTGTTAAATGGTAGAACTCAACGCGCTTAACTTCGACACCAGATCGAAGAAATGGAAATATAAATTTAAGTAAATATTTTATCTCCTCGAGTGGGGATCGAACCCACAACCAGTCGATTTTACAGTCACACCTCGTGCCGCTGCGCCACGGCTGGCCTCTGTTTTTTTAAATGTAAGCTTTATCTGATTAAGATAAGTACGTGAGAGTAAAGTGTGTAGGAAATTATTAAAGAGTGTTATTTCTTTGGATGGTTACACCATCAACGGAATTGGTAAATAGCATATAACTTAGAAAGATATTACGAATTTTTAATTTTGGACTGAAGATTGTGAATATATTAAGTATTTCAATTCCTCGAGTGGGAATCGAACTCATAACGTGTCGCTTGTACAGTCAATTTTGTGTCCTTGCGCCTCGACTGGCCTCAAAAATCTAAATCTAGCTAATACTATCTAAAAATATTACGAAAATGAAATCTAAAAGGCTGCTAAATAATGCTGCTGTGTAATTTAAGAACATTTTTAACATCATTACAAACCTTTTTGATTTTTCAGATGTTATATATATTGTTGTTCTTGTATTAATTTTCAAATGGTAATAAATTGAAAATAAAGAAGATAAATAAATATAATCGCCAGAATTTTCTAATAACCACTACTAATACATTTATGTATTGAAAACCTATATCTAGGGTTCCTAAAACCCATTCGTCCGTTAAGACGGGCCATGATAGGTTACGCTCTGATTCACTATATATGAGGCCTTTGTCCTCCATCGGATACCTCACTTGCCTTGATAATATAAGACAATTAATATAGTGTTTGTTTATTGTTTTATTGTTTTAGCATACTGGTTGTTTTATATATTTATTAACAGTAGCTAGCTGTTGTGTTTAAATAAATAAAATTTATAAAAGTTTATTTAATATACAAAATTTATACAAAAAAATCGAATACAATGTGAAACTCAAAAAAAATCTTTCGTGATCTTCGTGGAGAGTACGCGTTAGGAAATTCCGAACGTTATCTTTTGAAATAAAGAACCATATTTAGGGGCCAGTCATGGCGCAGGGCATAAGCGTGCGACTGAAAATGTCGACAGTAATGGGTTCGATTCCCACTCAAAAAAATATCAAATATTTCAATAATCAAATTTTGTGTACCTATGTATATATAATAAGATGTTTACGTAGACACTAAGAATATTCCACTGTTCTGAACAAAAAGCCTTTTTATTTTATAAATCAGTGCATAATGTGCCGGTGAGAGATGAATAATTCCTTTAAAGTAAAATAACTAACACAGACTTTGAATTATTTATCGATAGTAGGAAAATGTCGGTTTCCTCATAATGTCATATAACATGTTTCACTTATAAATCTAATTTTATAGGAAATAATATATGTTTTTACTCTTCAAAAATATTAGTAATTAATATTTAGTTTCAATATTAGGTATATTATTAATATTTATGACTAAATTCGGAAAACCGAAAATCGTACGTGAGTAATAGTGATGCGTCTATTATGGTTTACGATTTTTGCAGATTGACACACATCTTATACAGATTGTGACAATAAAATTATATGGTTTTTATATTATTTTTTAGGTTCTCCTTGCATCCCGCAGTTAGTATAGTAGGCAGAGGGAACCCACAAACTCTCTCGTGTGTTCCCCATTCGACGTGACATTGGCGAAGTGATTTTGTGCTCAACTGGCACGCTCGGTACGCCATAATAAAAAGAACAGAACAGAACAGAGGAAACCTACTGTTACCCCTTTGCCCACGCGCCGATTAATATTGGAGGCATACTGTCTTGAGTAGCGGAATCAACGCCGCGCTTTGATCTTGGCAAATGACAAACGACTGACAAGAATGTCAAAGTTATTTCTTTTTGTGTTAACAATTAATCAAATGAGGAACCCATTAATATCAATAGCGAATTTATTTTTGTATTGCATGCTATTTTGTCAATCAAAATTAAATTAAATTAAATCAGCTTCACGCTGTATTCCGCACACAGCAGGGTAGGTAGAGGGAACCTAGTGTTAAGACACTCCGTATCCCACTTTCCGCCCAGTTTTGAAGGCATTGCGTGTTGAGTGGCGGAACTCAACGCCTTGCTTTCCCTCGAATTCAACGGCGAGCCTATGTAATATTGTAAATGCAATAAAAACACCTGCACTGCTAATATTTCACAATATACATCCATATATTGTAAATTTAAAAAGATAGTGTAAAATAGATAAAGCTGCGGTGTAACTTTAATTTTAATAAATTGTATAAATCGTTATAAATAGGAAGGATTCATTTGTATTCTCGAATATTAGATTTTTCCTTAATTCACTAAATTAAATTTTCCTCGTATATAAATATCAACGTTATTATTATTTAAATAATATTTTCCAATTTGTGGTAATTATGAGCTCAAATATTTAAACGTCTAGACAGATTCTGATGGATTTTCCAATGATTTATACATAACTATTATTATACAACCAGTTCTAATATTGATCTATATTTATCAGATATTATCAACCATTTATATTTTAAAGATGTTTAGCTAGGCTTAGAAAATTTATATATATTTTAGATTGTAAACGCGACAGGTTGTGCGTTCGATTCCCACTCGAGAAAATGAAATATTTAATACTTCCATTTGATCTGGTGTCCTGGCAAAGCGCGGCATTGAGTTCCGCCATTCACACGGCATACCGCCAGAATCGGCGGAAAACGGAGTGTATTAACACTAGATTTCTATATTCTCTCTGCCTACCCTGCTGCTATATGGGATTTAACTAAAACACTTAATTTTTGTTAACAAATAGTTCTTAATTTGTAATAAGAATGACAGAAAAATGGAAATAAAACACGCAAGTAATAAGAAAGTATTGCGTCAAGTGGAAAGGTTAAAGGAAGTGGGGCGCGCACTGGACTGAGACAGCACATGTTATAGGATGAACTTCCCCTCTATATATTTCGACCGGTAGCTCTGGATTAACTGACGAAATCAGTTATACTTTTTTGTGTGTCAATAAAAACAATGTTGGACATAAGGTGTGTGTGCTTCATGTAGGGATTCTTTAAGTTTTATCCAAAATTTATACTTTTTTCTTAAATATCCTATACACTTTTTTTTCATGAATTCCGCATGTAACAGAGTACCCAGAGGAAGCCTAGTGTTAAGACACTCTGTTCTCCACTTTCCGCTGTATTCTTTAAGCACTGCGTGTTAATTAAAGTGCGTGGTGTACGGCGCGCTTTTAATTCGACACCAGAGCGAAGAAATGAAAATATTAAATATTTCGTCGTATATTTCGTCGAGTGGAACTCAAACAACAACCTGTCGTGTTTACGCTTGTGCTACTGCGCCACGACTGACCTCATTTTATATAGTTCAGAACTATATTCGAGTCTGTATAGACCAGATATATTCACTTTCAAATAAACCAACTAAATAGCACAGAAATTAAAATATTTCAACAACTTCTACTAGCGCGTTCCAGCAAAAACCTTTTTATATTTATTCATACATACATACGAGTATGTGCCAATATATCTACTAAAATAATCTGCAAAAAACTTGGAAAGATTAGCTGCTTAATAAAAACATTGAGTTTTATTGAATTATTTATTTTCATCTTAACACAATAATATCTTCAGAGTTGTACAAAACAATTAAAAAATAATGACGCATCGCAGTTTCTTTAATTAATTACCGTAGAGTTCGGTGCTCCGTTCTCTCTGGCTACAATAAAAAAAAATACATTTTTCCCACAGCAAGCGTAAAGCTTAAACTAAATCTTAGTAGTTGTGGGTTCGATTCCCATTCGATGGTAAATAGACAAAATGAGACGTTGAGTTCCACCATTCAACACGAATTGCCTCAAGAATTTGGCGGAAAGTGTTCCACACTTTCTAAAAGCGTTCTAATGGAAAACGGAGTGTCTTAACACTAGCTTCCCAGGTCCTTGCTACATGCGGGATACAGCGTAAAACTACAATAAATACTGCACCATTGCCCAGAGAAAACTAACAGTTCAACGGGGTTTAAGTATATCATGTTTCTACTAATCGGAACACGTACGCATCGTCGCGAGTATCCTTTACCTGAGTTGTGAATGAGAGGATGTGGGCTTTTTTGCTGCACCATAAAAAGGAATTCCAATGGCTGTTTATTGTTAGTATTTTAAAGAATTTAGTTTTATATTATATTGTGAACTGGTCCATTGATTCTTATGACTTATTACTCATAGTACTGAATGGATTCGTTTTGTGTTCTTTTTTTTAATATTAGACGTATGCATATTTTAGTTACGCCAAAAAAAAAATGCTATCCTAATACCTATTTTTTATTGAATTTGGTTGCAAAAAATTAAATATATAAAATGTTTAATTTGAATATATTTAAAGATGTCTGTTACTTTTTTCTTATATCGTTCGTCACTGTTCCATCATATGTTTGAAGAGTTAAATATATTATGTAGAATATTTTATCATGTCATATAAAATATTAAATTTGTACTTATTTCTAAAATCTGCTTCACGCTGTATCCCGCATATAGAAACTAGTGTTAGGTCCCGCATATAGTACCGCTGATTTTTTCGTGTTAAGAGGCGGATCTTAACTGGTTTTGTATTGGTGCCAGAGCGAAGAAATGAAAATATTATTAAATAATTCATTCCCACGAGTGGAGATCGAACCCATAACCGTCGCGTTACAGTCACACCTTTGTGGCATTGGTCCACAAAGGCCTATTTCTAATTAAAATAAAAAATCTTTTTAACCAATAAAATGCAAAACCACAAGAGCTAACTGAATTAAATGCTCACATCATAACAAATGTGACTATTTATTAATAAATCAGCTTCACTCTGTATCCCGCACACAGCAGGGTAGGCACAGGGAACCTAGTGTTAAGACACTCCGTTCCCCACTTTCTGCCATATTCTGGAAGCATTGCGTGTTGAGTGGCAGAACTCAACGCCGCGCTTAGCCTCGACAGCAGAGCGAAGAAATGGAAATATAAATTTAAGTAAATATTTCATCTCCTCGAGCAGGGATCGATCCCACAACCAGTCGGTTTTACAGTCACACTTCGTGCCGCTGCGCCACGACTGGCCTCAATATTTATTAATATGTCATACCTATTAGAATAGTTTTCATCGTAATGTAACTGGTGAGTAAGTATATTAAAAAAACCCAGTACCCAGGTTCCCTCTGTCTACCTTGCCATTGCGGGATACAGAGTTAAGTTAAAAAAAGCAAAGTAAAGATATTCTAACCACAGCAGTAAACTACGTACGAAGAGTAAATATTAGCAGAATCGGTAGAGTATGAAAAAACCTAACAATCGTAAGCATATATGTACGAACAGATTCCCAACCGTTTAAAGTCGTTACTTTATAAATAAGCATGACTCATACAAGGATCTTCCATAATATTATATCTTGTCTCTTTCTTTATTATATGAAAATAGATAAGAAGAACAAGGACACACATACAAATAGAATTTGAAGTTATGACTTTTTTGCTAATTTGTCATATCGATTTTTTTGGATATCATTTATCGGTTTTAAGTTATCGGTAAATATTGTTAAGTGAATAATAAGTTACTTAGTGTGTGACGTTGAAGAAATGTGTGATTTTTTTTTGTAATGTGTAGTTTAAAAGCGTTATCGTATTTTTGAAGTAAATATTAATTCAGATTCTCAAAATTTTACTAATATTCTTTAACAAGGCATGGTGTCAGGTTAAATATAAAAAATCTAGTAAAATCAGCTTTACGCTATATCCTGTACACGGTACACAGTGGTAGGCACAGGGAATCTGGTGTTAAGTCACTCCCTTCCCCATTTTCCGCCGAGTAATTTAAAAAAAAATGATAGTTAAAAAAAAAATGTAATACCTACACCAAATTTGTTAGCGATTAATTATGCTACCGTAGTTAAATAAGCAAGCGAATAGATGAATCTAAAAAATATGTATATAGGCACAAAGAAAACTTTAAATGATCCTATTTAGAAAATTTAAATTTTTACACATTTTTAGGATTCCGTAATCAAAGTATAAAACGGGACTCCATTACTATGACTCGGCTGTCCGTCCATCCATCGGTCTGTCAAACCAGGCTACATTTCATGAAGCGTAATAGATTTAGAGTTAAAATTTTCACAGATGATATTATACTTCTTTTGTCGTTATAATATCAAATAGAACAAAATAAATATTAAAAGCTCCCATACAACAAATGTGATTCGACCTCGTGCGTGTTTCCGACTCGCACTTGGCCAGTTTTTTATGCTGCACTCTTTGTCCCACAAAAAGTAAAGTATTTTTATACTCGAATTTAAGACATTGCGCGTTGTATCACAGTATTGAACCGCGCATTTGTCCAGAGCGGGGAACATAATAAATATATTAATTGCCTGCTGTGCGAATTAATACCACAAGTGTACCATAGTTACGAAAGTATGGTCCCTTGAATCATATTACAATTTGAACCATACCTTTTGAATAATATATTTACTTGGATAACCATTAGAAGGTACAATATTAGAGAGGCCAGTCGTGGCACAGGGGCACAAGCATGACTGTAAACGCGACAGGTTATGGGTTCGATTCTCACTCGAGGATGAAATATTTAACATTTCTTCGCTCTGGTGTCGAGACAAAACGCGACGTCGAGTTCCGCCACTCATCGCGCAATACCTCCAGAATTCAGCGGAATGTGATGTGCGAAGTGTCTTAACACTACGCTCCCTCTATCTACCCTGCTACATGCGGGATACAGCGTAAATACGAAAAAAAATATATTCGTGGTTAAAGAATATCGAAAACATGTTTATAGTATAGAGTAGATTTAATGTAAAGCATTTAATTCACATTTAGTGATGACAAATCCGATATTTTTTATTGAGCATGTCATTCACTTGCGGTTTCCTAATTGTGGAAAATGTTAAGTACATTATTTTATGTAGAAATTCTTAAAATTAATGGTATATTTTACTTGACGCATGATGCCACTGGACCTTCTGACCACAGCACTTTATGAGAAATATCATTAACATATAAATAAATAGTTATAGTTTTTATTTTTATTTGAAGCCGTCGTGGCGAAGAGGCACAAGAGGGTGACTGTGACGCGACGGTTGTGGGTTCGATCCCAAATCCAGGAAATGAAATATTTATTTAAATTTATATTTCTATTTTCTTCACTCTTGGTTCGAAGCAAAGATCGGCGTTGAGTTCCGCCACGCAACACACAATGTCTCCAAAATTCAGCGGAAATTGGAGAATGGAGTTTCTTAACACTAGGTTCCCTGCTGTGTGCAGGGTCTGTATCCCACAGCGTGAAGCCGAAGTTTTTATTTCTTAATGTATCTACCTCTAATTCTTAAACATTTTGTAATATTTACTTATTAAAAGCATTATTGTTAAATGTAATTAATGTTAATAGTTGTTATTTCTATTCCAATTCGATAAAATTAAATATTTAATGTATACATTTCTTTGCTCTGGTATCGAGGTAAAGCGCGGCGTTCAGTTTCACCATTTAACACATAAGGCTTCTAGAATTCCGCGGAAAGTCACACATTATGTTATCAGGTTGCCTGACCTACCAGCTATGTACAGCGTAAAGCTAAAAAAAAAACTAAAATAATCTTACGATATATAAATGTTAAGTATTTTTTTTATCAGCTCCACATGTGTTAAGACACTCCGTTTCCCACTTCCTGCCGAATTCTGGAGGCATTGCGTGTTGAGTGGCAGAACTCCACGCTTTGCCTCGAGACCAGAGCGAAGAAATGGAAATATAAATTTAAGTAAATATTTCATCTCCTCGAGTGGGGATCGAACCCACAACCAGTCGGTTTTACAGTCACACTTTGTGCCGCCGCGCCACGACTGGCCTCAAATGTTAATTAATCGATTAATATCTGGCTACAGTCACGTAACTCTGATAAATTGACGAAAGTAACTCTACGCGACATTTGGGAATTCGAATACAGCTAAGCGGAATGCTTATAAATATTACATCACACATTTTTATATGACAAAAAAATTAAAAGGATTAAAAATAAAACAAAAGAAAATCCACTTGCCTTTTAATATCTCGAACAGTGCTTAGTAAATCTGGCATTTACTAAATTAGGCGTCAAGGCGAACGGTGCTTGTATCATCAACCGGTCGCACATTCATATTATGATTCATTATATAATTGAAATTTTTGATGTATCGATTTTTTTTTTTATATATATATACACATATATACATATATATATGTATATATATATATATATATTATATATATATATATATATATATATATATATATATATATATATATATATATATATATATATATATATATACCTGTGACTGTGACTAGACTGTGTACCTGCCCTAGACCTGATACAGAGAGAGTTTTTTGTTGGGAATGGAAGGATAATCAAATGTCATCTGAGCGGTAAGCTCAGCCAGTTGAGACACTCAGTCAGGAGGACCAACTTAAGGCCGTGAGTTAGAATGTCATCGGTATATAATTA